>PVKE010018705.1:0-29233 GCA_004027555.1 Craseonycteris thonglongyai
ATGTGACGTGTTTAAATAAACTCTTAGCCATGGTCATATCATTTTCAAATATGAAAAATTTTCTTTTATGCTTTTTGGCTGGTTTAGCTCTCAAAACTAAGATTTGGTAGTTATTTAATCTTAAGGCAAATAGGAAAGAAACAAAAACACAAAAAAGCTTGCTGTGTCAAATCCTCCTCACACGTTTTATCATTTCCCCTCTATTAACTCTGTCCCAGGACTGAGAAGTTGGCTTCCTGAACTTTCATTTACATAACTGCACTGAAGCTGTTCTCTGGTTGCAGCTTGTTAAATTTATTGACTAAAAGTCTCTTGAGCTATTAAAGACTGTCTTACTGTGTTTGGGAGATGTCATTTGTAGCCAACTGAAGCTTTTTACTTTCTACCGTTATCCCCATGAATACCAATCTTTTTTACCAATTTTTTTCTTTAAAAAAAAAAAGCCACTTATCCCAATCTACTGGCTGTTTCATTTGCTTCAGATATACAAACATAAAGTAAAGGAAAACTAACCCAGGAAAAAGTTCCAGTGAGGGATCTACTACAAAGCTGTCTGAAGAATTAACCAAAGGCTATAAATTTGAACAGACTTTTCTTTGGCTGCAGCAAGCTTTGTACTAGTGTTAAAGATTTGTTTTCTAACAACCTTAATACTTCTTTTCTAAAAGAAAGCCGTGACATTTAGAGGGTCAATATATTTCTGAACCTGGATAGAAAATAAACAAGAAAGCAAAGAAATAACATCAACAATAACAATAAAGTTTCCCCAGGATCTTGATTTATATTTACAGTGCTTAGGAATATGGGTTTGTTGTTGACCACTAACCACTAATGTTAGAACCGTACCCTAGCCTCCCAAGAAGGGGATGGAAGAACTTGGGGCTCTCCCCTCATGATTGCCCTGCCTCTATACTCTGTGCTCTCAAGTATGAAAGGATGGTTGGGTTCGCTTCCTTGCAATGATAGACCAAGTCCTGGGGGTGATAGAGGACGGTTGGTGGCTAAGATAGGTATATATACATAACTTAGCTGCTTCTCTAAACGTGTTTTTTTATATTGGGACCTACAGAATAATTTCTATGGAATGAATTAAGGCCAGGATTAATACAGAAGAAACATATTTTGTCACATTGTTTTTTGTACTCTATGTCTTCAGAGACAACATTATTAATTTTTTTAATCCTAGTTGTGTGTATGTATATATTATATTATATTAATTATATTATATTATATTATATTATATTATATTATATTATATTATATTATAGTTGTTATTTATGTCTTTGCCACATGTATGCAGAAGTCACACTTCCACTGGCAAATCTGATTGATAATTCTGCACCAAGTTCTTAAATTATTTTAACCAGTATTTAATATTTTAAAATTAAAAGTATTCATATAGAAATTCCAACTTCCAGCTTCTGTTAAAAAAAATCAGATGATTTAAATATGGTGGGCTTATGTTCATATGTGGCAACAATTCCCTGGACTGAGTAAACTGGTTTCTTTAAATGGGGCCTGTGTTAGTTACTCTACCAATATTCCCACTGCTTCATATTCTCTGTTATATCCCATCAAATTAATTTTTTTGCATTATCTACTTGGCTACTTCAAGCCTTGAAATTTATGTTCCTTGATATGGGAGGAAAGGTGAGCATTGAATGAAACTGGTGAGTTCAGTAGTATCAAGATCATATAAGGCCTTGGACTTGGGATTTTGTTTGGATCATTGGTTTTAAGGAGAGGAAAGCAACCTATGTAATTAACATAGGATTACCATGAAATAAATAGTATATTCTTATTTTATATATGAGAAGATTGACATTCAAAAGGTTGCAGCATCTTCTTCAAGTTTACTGAACTGCTGTGTTTAGACTAGAGATACGGATTTCTGATTCCAAAACACGGAAATTTTCACTGTTCTATCTTAACTAACACAGTTCTCTGGAATGAAACTGAAGATCATTTATCCTATTAACACCAAACCAGCATTTAAAGTGAGTAGTGAAAAAATGTTGATTCTTATATGTGGCAGTATAGCTGATTATATTTCTTTTGGGGTTGAGTTAAGAGGTGAGTACTTCGGACCTGGCAGAACCTGACTCTGGAGATCAAATGCCCTTGGCACGGTCATGAAGGAAAATGGGAGTGACCTGGAATCAGGCTAGACCTTATAATAAAATAATAAAATCCATGGAACTTAATTACAAAGAAGCCTAAGTTCTCAAGCCAGTGTGCTAATAACTTCATTTACAATGATCAATAGATTTGTAAGAATGACTGAACAATACCTTATGTTTTAGGTAAGGTGTATTGTCCCAACGGGGTACATACTTTCAAGAAAAGAAAATTAATTTTGCCTTTTCTCCTTTCCTCCCCTTCTCCATTTTTGCTTCCCTTCCTTTCTGCCTTTCAAAATTGTATACTGAGGTTCTGGTGTGTCCATGATTTTTCTGTTAGCATTGGGGATATAGTGGTAAGTCAAGCACGTATTTGCATATTTATATTCATATTCACATAAGTAAATATATGAATGAGGACTGTCTGAAAATGTCCAACCTGGTAACCATTCTTGTTATATTGACAGTGGCTGGATTTTCTTTTCTTTTTCTGGGTAACCCTTATATAAACTATGATAGAAGCAAAAAGAAAGAAAACGTAAGGTGCTATGAGAATTTAATGATGTAACCTCATTCAGATTGGTATATTATATGACTCTCTTAAAATGTGGTATTTAAAGTAAATGTGGAAAGAACAATTGTAGATTTTAAGATAAAGATTGGGTAGAGGATCATTCTTGTTAACAGGAATATGGTAGTAGGCATCATAGTAGGATAGGGTGTGGCTCAGAAAGAAATTTTAGAAAGCCTGCTATGGCTGGCATGTCAGGAGCAAATCCAATAGTGGCATGACTAAGATCCTCAGACAAAATGTAGGGCACCCAGATGAATTCAAATTTCAGATAATACATGGATCGTTCTCTAAGTATGAGACATACTATTTATCTGAAAATCTAGGCATCACCTGAGACTGGGGAGAAAGAGAGCAGCAGCCAGTTGAAGCAGGCGGCTGGAAACCGCTTTAAGAACTTTTATTTTATTCTCAGTTCAATGAAAATTAGTTTGAGCAGGTGAGAGATATGATAAAATGTGTGCTTTAAAAATTTCATTCTGCTGCTCTGACAGTAGACTCCAGGGGCAAGAATGGAGACCGAGAGACCATAATGAGATTGATGACAGATTCCTGTTTAGAAAAGGTGTTGTCCCTGGAAACAATGTAATTGATATCAATCAATGTCACCCCAATAAATTTAACAATTAAAAAAAAAGAAAGAAAGAAAGAAAAGGGGTTGTCTTGGCCTAGTATTGTTGCAGTAGTGATGCAGGAAAAGTAATTTGAATCCGGATATTTACTAGAAATAGAATTAAACAAAAAACTTGGATGAGTGGCAAATAGGTGATAAAGTTATCAAATATAATTCAGGTGGGAAAACAAACAGACCATATACTAAATTAGATATGCCAATATCTGGAGAATGTTTGAGAGGGGATTTCAAAAGTTAATATGTGTCCATGTTAAATTTGGGATGCTTGTAAAATGGTCAACTATGGATGTCAAGTTGGCAGATGGATATGTAGGTCTGAGACCGAGAAAAGAACTATGGGATAAACTTATAAATTTATCTGCACCCAAATCTGGCCCAAAAAACAGAAGAAAATCAGCTGCTTCTTTGTTTGGCTTGCTTTAAAACCACTCTATTTCAGTTATTTCATTTTGAGAATGTACCTTGTGCTTCTGGTGGTTAATTGGGAAACAGTCTGGTTTAATATGCAAAATATTTAAAGAAACATTTTTTAGGGCAAGTTACTATAAAAAATGGCCATCTGTTATCTTTTGATTTTTCATTCTTTTCTATTTCCAAGAGTGATCACCTATGCCTAAACTTTGTTTGTCTGGGAGAGAATGGTAACTCATGAGCCAACCCCTTCTCCCTCACCATACACTGACCAGGGCATCAGACTAATAGTTCCTGGGGGAGAGTACAAGGCTGCTTGAAGGAGAAAGAGAATAGAGACAGGAAATTTTTAGGTTTTTAGAAGATTTTTGCACATCCAAGTTAGAAGTAATTAGTAATTCAAAGGAGAGAATTTGAAAGCAATTTCACGTGGAGAAATGATAGAACCTCAAAGCAAATCAAAGATCGGCTCTAAAGGCAGGAATGACTCAAATTTTTGTTTATTCTTACTTTTGTCTTCCACCTATTCTAGAGCTAAAATACAGAAACATGTCTCAATTATTTCTACCACAAATGTACGTAAGCAAAGAGGCTGGCTTGCAGTAATGAAATTTTGCAGAGGTGAAACATGGGAATCTCTGCAAGCTCAAATACAGCTGTTAGATGCAATTATAATGGGGCACAGGGAAGCTGTGCCCTTTAATAATATATGGAAAAACACTGTCTCTATGCATGTTTTTTAGAAGGATTGGAGATGTTCCACTCATTAAGACCCTTTATTCTAAGAATAATCATGGACATGAGAACATGAAATTGGGGAATACTAAACATGGTAAAAGTGGTTTGTTTACCTCCTTTCCCTTTGTCTCTGTCTTTGAAATTAAAGCACTGAATTCATACAAAGTTTTATGTACCTACACTATTCATAATGAGAAAAGTTATAAAATAAATGGATTTTGTTGCTTTTTTTCCCCAACTCTGCATGTTTTAAAAAACACTTTAAAAACACTTTCTTAAGTACCTATTAGCTTTATTAAATGAAAATGTCTGGAGTGTATACATTGTGTTGTACATTATATCATTTCAATGTGAAGAAATTCCAGGATTCTTTTGTTACTTTTTATTGAGAACATGTGTAGCACATCAATTTAAAAGCTCTTTAAAATAATTTATTAGTTACCTTTCAAATTGCCCCTTTGAGATGGGTAAGTGGCAAGTTTTATGTGACACAATTTTTCATGGTCATATTGTGAAATGATTGAGTTGCTTGATGTGACTTTCGTCCTTTCAACAGAAATTGCATATCCCCTTGCTTTAATAGGATTCCAAGTTAAGGCGAAGAAAAGAAATTGTTACAAATGTAGGTAATCAACAAAATAATAATTGTATACTGAAAAAAATGAGTAAATTAAACTATATGTATATATGTAATACATCAGTAATCACTATTTTATGTGAATATTCTTTATATTTTAGAGTGTAGGGCTATGATAACATAAACATTATGTTGGCTTTATGAAAGAGACCACTTAAGAGGAAAGAGGAAAATAATTTGACCTTCAACACCTTAAGTGAAATCCACATGGCAGTTTATTTTTAAAGTATCAAGCAATAGTTCAAATACTGTATTAAAGTTCATATTATAAAAAATATAGAAAATCAGCTAGCATGTGATTAATATATGTTACAGCTTCCTTTTTTTGTCCTTGAAGTTAGTCAAGATCTTAATTCAGTGAATGAAAATTGTTCAAAGAATCTTGAATGCTTTGTGTATTTCATGTTGTGCATTCACATTTAGATAGAATTTATTAGACCAAATTAAACATGAATTTCTTAATAATTTTCAAGGTTTTGGAGTCAATTTAAAGTTGCTAGCTTTCATGCTATCAATCTTTTGACTCATTTTTCATATTTGACAGTTGTCTTGCTTTATCATTAAGTTTAGACTAATCAATCCTTCAAAGAGGCCTATTTAGATAATGAAATAGTAAGAACTTTTTGAGTTTGTGCTAACTCTGATTGTTGTAGGTGGATAATTTGTTCAATATATCTGTTATAAAGCATAAAATTCAGCATTTTATGAAATTCTACAAATGCTTCTGATGTATAGACACATTTATGTAGACTAAAATTAATATCAAATTAGAGTTGATTTTTAAAAATCAACTGTTGGCCCATTTCTCAGTATTAGTTAACTGACACTACTGGCTTGTATTGCAATATCTAGAAGCAACAAGTGTGGCATAAAAACCCATTATCAATAAATTTCTGGTGCTGTTTTAGATTATTTACTAGTTTGCTGCATCATCTCTCTCTCTCTTTTAAAAATAAATATGCAACTATAACAATAATAATATAATAATACTGTATGTTTGAATAATAATAAATCTACCATTTACTGATGGTTTTCCAGATTCTGTGAGATGCAAATCCTCACAATATCTTGCAACATACATGTTATCACAATTTAATGGATGATTATGGATTTATGAAAGGATTCAGCAAGTAAGTATCAGAAGCCAAAATTAGAAATGTATCTCTTTGTCTCTTTAACTTGATTTTCTTTTTTTCTTCAGAATTAGAATTCTGCTTCTAATATAAGGTACACTTTTTTATAGTTTGAAAACCAATTTATACATATTGCCTAATTTATCTTCACAACAACATCACGAACTAGATTTTCTAGCTAGACCAACGTTAAAATTCTGTTTTGAGATCCAACAACTTTAAATGCTTCTCGACATTCAAATATTCAGATTTCAGTATAAATGCTGAGCCTTTAACACCTTTATTTTCTTTTTCTGTAGACTAAGTACTTACTTTATATAGGGTCTAGAGAATTATGAAGATGTAGAAGATGATCTGCAGCCCAAATAAAGAGGCCTCCAGCTTGATATAGGTTGAACCTACACACTTACAATTAACAATGCAAAGAAATATTCATATACACAGATAACAGAAAGTCAGAGGAAGACATGTTGTGTGTGGTGTGTGTGTGTGTTTGATCAGAGAAGTAGGACTTGAATATTGAAGCAAGGGTAATATTCAATAGAACTAAGTGGAGAGTGAATATTAGGTACAGGCAAAGAAATGAATGATATGCCCTTTCTGGAGCCATTGTATGGCAAAGTCGACTTTATTTTTAGTAGTCCTTGGCAATTAAAAAAAAAATTTTATAGGAGCCTTCATTTTTTTTTAAATATATTTTTATTTATTTATTTTTATTTTTGACAGAGAGAGAGAGAGATATAGATACAGAGACAGAGAGAGAACTGAACTGGGGGAGCTCCCAGTTCAGCATTTGGTTCTGCACGGGCCGGGGCCGGGATTCGATCCTCGGTCCCCGGGGCTGCAAAGTGAGCGCTTAACCCACTGAGCCATCCCGGCTTCCCCTTTTTTTCATTTTTGAATCATTTTTTTTTCTTCAGGTTTATATACTTCTCAAAGGTTGAGAGAGAATATTTTATTCCTTTTCAGGAAAATTTTTCTTTTGTAATTACATACATAGTGCTTATAAAGCATCTGCCAAAAGATTCAAAATAATTGTTTACATTTGTTTTTCATCACCTGCTATATAAATGTAAAAGACCCCTTTCTGTATCATCACAGGTCATATCGCTCAGCATTTTCAAATTGTGAGCATTTCATCATCATTGCAAATTTCCTATGTTAGACTTGTGTTCTTTTCCCTCCAGTGATTAAATTCTGCATTTTGAAAATCTTAGCACCTTTTCTTCATGACCTACCAGTAATCATGGATGATGTTTCTCATTTTCTGGCAAAATAATTTTTTTTTTTAATGAACAAATTATCTAGAGCTAGACTACATTTGTCATAAATGTTTTAACAAATATGAAAACATATTTTAAACTTTGTTCTTTTCATTCTTCCTCAGGTTTCTAATAATTATAAGCACAAAAATAATGTTTTATAGATATTTCTCTGAAACGTCAATAATTATTTTTACATAGAAACTGCCTCTCCAAATTATTTAAAAATAATATTTCTGAAGCAGCAAATGTTAATATTGGTTAGCATAAGTTATAGTAACAAACAACATTTTGAAATTGAAATAATTTACCCATAATCACAATACCTTCATTATATTTTGGCTTATTTTATTCCATTTTTATCATGTTTTCTCTCCCCCGCCCCCACTCCCTCCCTCCTTACACACACACACATACAATGAACACAGTCATGCCCATGTTGTTTTGAGTACTGCTTTTGAGCATTTCCATGTTATCAGAAAAAAATGTATTTTTTTTTCCAATTTCTACACTTTATTCATACGTGTTATTTTACTGCTTTGCTCTGCTAAATCATTCACCTATTATTGGGCAAGATACAGACATAGAATATATTTTCTTTTATTTCTGATTTTTTTTCCCGTTTGGTTGTGACCTCTCTCCTGGTCATTCATTATCTTTGGTGGATTTAGATAGGCTACAGAAAGGATAGAGCTTATCTAAAAAAGAATAATTGAGCCAGACATCTCAATTATGTCTAAGACCAAAATTTCTAAGAACTAATAAAACATTCAATAGTACCACTTGTGAAAATTTTTAGGCCTAATTTTTAATTTATTTAAATTAAATTCACTGGGGTAACATTGGTTAATAATGTTATATGAATATACATTTCAGGTGTACAACTTTATAATACAGAATCTGTGTACTACATTGTGTATTCATTTCCCAAAGTCTAGTCTCCTTCAGAAACCATATATTTGACCCCCTTTACCGTAACTCCTTGTCTTTCTTACACACCATTTCTTTAATGTGAGAAAATGTAGCACAAAACACATTGACCTTGAAATTAGTAGACTTGAGTCTATGTACTAACACTGTTATGTACCAGTTGCACTTGGTTTGCATATTTCGTATCATGTCTCTAGGCCTCATTTTCCTCATCTGCAAATTGAAGAAGTTAGGTTTCTAAAATGCCATTAGTGTAAGACATAGTCAAAGAAGAGAATAGAGAGTTTCAAGTGCCATATTTCTCTAAAAGAAACAAAGAATGTAATTGGGCTTAGGGCTTTTTAATATGTGACACTGGCTATAAAGTAGAAAGCCAAAACTAGGCTTAGGAGGCTTTAGAGATGTTAATAGATGATTGTTGCAGATAAAGAATTAGTAGAGAAGTCACATATAACTGTATTATCTATTCAAACTCAGTTTTTTTATTGTTACATTTATTAGTGTTCCATTGGTTAGTAAAAATTGCATAGGTTCCAGGTGTACAACTCATCAAACTTTAAATGGTGTGAGGAAGTCTGATTGAGTAGGTATCAACTAAGACATGGTGAATGGAATAGAACAGATTTACTATTCTGAATAATTGTATTTCTACATTGTATCTTGTCAACTAGCTAAAGAAAATAGTTTTCGTTTCTTTTCAGTGCTCTCACATCTTAATTATGCTATTGTGAACTGAGAATCATATTTGTCAAACAGATGTCTGTACTCCATTTTAGTAGTCTGAAGAAAATAATTGAAAGTGTGGTGCTGAGGTTGACAGAGAAACAGATTAATACATATAGTTATTCCATTAAACTGTTTAGTCATATATTGGCAAGAGATACTTTGGTGAAATCCCTCCTATTTATTTCTCCCTCATCTTTACAAAATTATATTTGAGGTGAATTATGTTGAAATCAATTAGCATGATGGAATTATGGAAGCTTTAAAAATGACTTAGTGATGATTTTTTTCTGATTATTTGTTGTTATACAACTCAAGTCTGATTTTAGATCCAGCACCCTCAAAGACTAGAAAATGAGAAACATGAGACAACTGCTTTATTGGGAAGAAAGAATATGGGTTCCTCAGTCTATATTATATTGGGTGAGTTTTGAATCTATCACTTTTTACCTTTTCTAAACTCAGTTTGTTCATTTTCAATGTGGAAATGATGAGGATAATGATAATCAATAATAAAATAATTTATAGAACTTTTGAGTACATCAAATAAAAAAATGGAGGTAAATGTGCTTTATAAAGGATAATGCACATGTGAGTGGGAACTGTCATCATTATTAATCAGCTTTTACTACTCCTGTTTGGATGAGGTCATATACCTCTCTTTGCTAATAATAAATAGTAATAATAATAATAATAATAAAAAATAACTGTTGGTTACAACTGCTAAATATGAGGAAATATATTTTTGATGTAAGAATTGATCATGTAATTTATTGAAAAGTTATTCTGTACTGAGTTTATACCAAGCAGTTTTATTATATTATCTCATTAAATATTTATGCTTAGAGACAATAATTTATTGACTATCACACAACTGGTAAATGTCTGACTTGAGATATAAACACCTGTAGGTCTGGTCCCGATGTTGCTTTCACATCCTGAAGCATGCTGCTTCCTGATGACCCCATCTTCATCCACTGCAATAGTTACTGCCTTGATACTGAAAACTACTTGCCCTGCTTTTCAAAGATATTAACTGTGGTTTAGTGAATTGACAGTCTAAAACAGATAACAATTTTAGGAAAAATTAAAACAAACTCAAGTATTAGGTATGTGTTAGGATACCTTCATTTGAAGTGTACAAGTCATTTGACCTCTCGAATTGCTTTTTTTTTTTTTCATCTATGTTATGGGGATTTATAAATATTTCCTATATTATGGTGGTATTATGAAATCCAAATGAGCTCATCTGAGTATAAGGGGTCATAGTACCAATGAGAGAGAAATATTTTAACCTTACACGGAAACTGAATTTTCATTTTAAAAACATTTTTACAAACATTTTTTGATTAATTTAGATATTTTTCTTTTGTTCAGCATTGGTAGTGATTGCCCAGATTAAATGCTAGTCCTGGCATTTTTGTTTTTACGTGTGCAAAGCATCTCATGAAAACAAAATTAAAATAATGGTTTAGCTCCACCCAGAAATGTCATGTTGTAATCATTAGCAAGCTATGATTAAAATGTTTGGAAGATATCAATAATAGATTACAATATAAATATTTAAGGAGTGTTGTGAGGTAGTTAGTTTCCATCAATCTGGGTACATGCAAAATTGAATAGATACTGACACTAAACAAGACTTTGATTAAGTGGTTGTGGCATAATCCTTTTCCAATATTAAATGAATACTATCTTTAGCATTGTTTGAGATAAAAAGGGGTTTTAGAATTTTAGTATCAGAAAAAGTCTTCCTAAAAAAATATGCTATTTTAATAGATTCAAATATACTATCACTTTGTAAATATCTTTATTTTTTCTGAGTTTACAAAGTGAATAGAAAAAAGTTAGAAAAATATACCTGTATAATAGCTCCCAATATTTTGAAGATAGAAAAGTAAGATATTTAATACATTTGTCCCTAACTATAAATGATTGTCATATTAAGACATTCAAATTAGTTTGAACATTTCTCTCCTCTTATTTGCCGCTTGATTTTTTCCTTTGGAAAACTAATAAGAATGACAAACATTTCTAAAAAAGTTGTAAAAATTCTGTTTTAATAGGCTTTTAAGAATTAAATGTTATCTATCCTATAGCTGCATTAAGAGCTTAAGCACAAACACACCCCTAAGCTCCTATACAAATTTTTCGGAACATAAAATATGTCAACTCTGAATCCAAGGTCTTCTTATGGATTGGATTTAAAACCAGACCATCCTTGTTGCATCCTTAAAGAACACTGCAGGCAGAGGGAAGCAGCTCAAGATAAAGGGGCAGTTTTTAATGCCGTGCTTGCATCTTTTCAGAACCACATTGTATTACAACTAAACTACAGAACAACTGTCATTGAGAGCCACCTGAAGTCTAGCTGAACACAAATCCTACAAATTGAGGATATGTAGAAGAAGCCACTATGAGACTGGTAGGAAGGGCAGAGATGCAGAACAGTCTGGTCCTTATACCCACGTGCTGTGGCTGAAAATCAGGAGGTGTATTTCAGATGTAGAGGTCCCACCTGAGAAGTGTGGGGTTCCAGACGCATGCTGGGCTCCCCAGCCCAGGGTTTCAGTGCCAGGAAAAGATGTTCTCACAATTTCTGGCTGTGAAAACTAGTGGAGCTTGTGGCTGAGTGAGATGGAGAGTTCCTGAAATTTTAGGTGTTCCTCTTACAGGGCCCACACCTGGATTTACTGATGGACACAATAGGGAAGAGCTCTAGCACTGGGATTTATGAGAATTAAAGCACTGGAGTAGATATGTTAGAAAAAAGAATGCTCTGAGTTTGCCTTTCTTGCTGTTACAGTACTCAGTTTGCAAATTATATGAAATGAACTTTGTTTTATCTGCTTTCTTATGATCATGATATATGCCAAATACTAAATTCTTCTTATTTGAATTAAAAAAGTTAGGCTTTTATGTTCTAAATGCCTGATTCAAAAATTATGTCACTTTCTTTTATGATAAACTTTAAGTCTTTTAAAGAAATAGTTCTAAAACATATTGTTTTGCATTCATGACCATACAGGAGAATTTGATCAATGCCACTTAGGTGGTATTATTTATTTATACTCATATACTTTTTATTTTGTGGTAAATTGTTGTGATAGTGCTGACAAAGTAATTCATCTTCTCTTCCATGTTCTAGAGGTATAACCACTCTATCACATCAAAGACCCAGTGATTGTATGCCATCGGACTTATAATTAGCATTCTAAATTTCTGAGTGTACTTCTATATAGGAAAAAAGGTATTCATGTTTCCTTAGCTACTAAGGTTGTCATGTTTTTATGAATTTCAAAGAGATGTTGCTATTGTGTTTTGTTCCCAGTGACTGAAGTGTCAAAACCTTTTGTATGTATTATTGTATAATGTGCCATTATCTTCTGTAAAAGCTTCAGAGCTTGTATGACACCTAACTAAAACTGGACATTTGTTTCTACTCTGCCTATTCTTTCATAATACATGTGTAGAGTTGGAAAAGTGGTATATGTTGAAAGTGTGCACTGAAGAATTCTTAGGTTTAAAGAAGGGGGGAGGGGACCCTAAACAGAAGATTATGCATCCAAGATAAAATTAAAACATTTTTATTTTTAATTCTCCTAAGATATCTCTTTTTCTTATTAATTGTTAAATTTGTTGGGGTGACATTGATTGGTAAAAATGACATAGGTTCCAGGTGTACAATTTTATATGACATCGTCTATGTGTTGCATCCTGTGCTCAGCACCCAGTCAGTTCTCTTTCCATCATCGTATATTTGATGCCCCCTCCTCCTCCTCCAGCCCCTTTCCATTTATCCTCAGGTAACCACTAAACTATTAACTGTATTAATGAGTTTTTGTTTCTTCATTACTTTCAGTTTTAAATTCCACATATAAGTGAAGTCACGTGGATCTTGATTTTTTCCCCCTGATTTATTTTGCTTAATGTGAAATCAGAGAACAGATTTTCATTGTTGAAAACCTCTTTTCTTCTGTTTTATGCATCTTTTCTCTCTCATTTTTTTAACCAAGTGTACAATTATAAGAAATAAAAAATGGCTTAATTGGGATACATTTAAAAACGTTTAGCTTAGTATTACAAACCCAACATGAGTAAATAATGTAATATAGGTTTTACTAATCTTTTACCAACAATTAGTCCACAATAATGGTCAACAGTTTTTTGTTTTGTTTTGTTTCTTTGACACTTATTAAACTTATTACTTTTTTGTGCTTGGACCCATATGTTAAGGGATAGAGACACATTTGGAGGATAATGATAAGGAGTTATAAAACTTGTATGCTAATATTAGGAATAATTGAGAGAACTGAGATAGATTTAGAGAAAATATGATTGTTATCTTTAAATATTTTAAGAGTTGTCAAGGAGAAGTGGGATTAAACTTGTTATGTATGGTCCTCCAAAAGATTAGTGCTAGGGAAAATGAGGAGAAGCCATCCGACATTAAGTTTCAGCTCATTGGAATGTAAATATTGAGTCCAAATTGTCTGATGAAGGAACACACTGCCTTTTCAGGGTACGCATCCTGCATCAGTGGAAGTTCATACATAAGTACTATTTGCATTCCATTGCAGGGGGTGCTCTATAATGCCATCAAGTATTGAATGAGTTGTTGGAATGATTTTTTTTGTTTTTTTCTTGTTTTTTTTAAATATATATATTTTCTTTTTTGAGAGAGAGAGAGATACAAATACAGAGACAGAGACAGAGAGAGAACTAAACTGGGGGAGCTCCCAGTCCAGCATAAGGTTCCGCACGGGCCGGGGCCGGGGCCGGGGCCAGGGCCGGGGCCAGGATTCGATCCTCGGTCCCCGGAGCTGCAAAGTGAGCGCTTAACCCACTGAGCCATCCCGGCTTCCCCTGTTTTGTTTTTTTGATTCAATAAAATATTGGCTTCAGTTAATATTTATGTAATAAGTTGATCAAACTTTGGGTCAGGGTTTCTTTTAAATCAAAATTATCTTATGATTTTCTTAGATACTTCAGTTGATTTGTTGCAAAAGAAATAAACCAGTAGCACAGTGTAAGAAGATAAAAGGTAAACTTACCCCTTTACGCTAAGTGTAGAATCACTGAATGTAACAGGTTAATATAACTTTTGAAATGATAGAGTCTAACCCATTAATTTTACCAATGAAGAAATTGAAACTTAAAGAAAGGATGTGATTGGCCAAGCTCATATAATTAATAGGAGGGCTAGAGTTGAAAGGCAGGATTCTGATTCCCAGTTAGATCTTTTTACAGCAGTAGTTGAAAAGGATGTATGTTCCATGTTGGAATGCTATTAGAAATTATAAGAAATATAGCACACTAAATATCAGTGTCCCAACTCATTCTGTGAGTGTGTGTGTATGTGTGTGCAAGCTTCCTCACCTATGAGCTAAAACTATTTGATCTCAGGGCTTTTTTTTCTCTCATTGCTCTGACTGGTTGCTTGGATTTTTGTCCCTTCTTTGTATTAAGTTGGTCCTTGATTCTTGGAAGCTCCTAATAAGTTTTTATAAGACCTACAGATCTCAATCTACAGCATTAAACAAAACCTTGTTATAGTTTTCCTGGATTCAGATATTGTTTAAAAGGGAGGATGGTTTTTATAATAGGAAGTATGATATTTTAATCTAGTTTTATTATGAATGTCAATATGACTCTCCAGATATCTACCCCACCTATAGCCTCAAGCGCGCGCGCGCGCACACACACACACACACACACACACACACACACACACACACACTCTCTCTCTCTCTCTCTCTCTCTCTCTCTCTCTCTCTCTCTCTCTCTCTCTTACCAGGATGTATATTTAATTATTCTGAAAGAAGAATGATGTTGGAATATTTTTATGCTAAAAAGGTAAGGGTTTAAGTTGTATCTAATATAATTTATATCTATTTTGTTATGTTTTGTGATTTTGTTGGTGGAGTATATACATAACCAGAAGAGGTGGTTGCATTTATTAATAACATTAAAGAAAAACTGTTCTGAAAGCCATGGACTTATATGAATAGTACTAATGAGTGAGAAATCTACTGGTTTATTTTCTGTCTTGGTGTTACAAGAGCCCAAGCCAATATCAAAGTGTTCTCTACTGTTTACTCTCTATGCATCTCACAGTTTTCTGAGTAGGTTAGAGCCAATGTCTTACCTCTGCAACTTAATATCTGCCAAAAATTGACCATTCAATGGGCTCATTCCCACTTTAATTGGCTTCTTTTGTCTGAGAACACAAGAGATCAATTGCACCTGCTTTGAGCCTGATTAAGATTCAGAAAAGGAATATTTTAACAATTCTATTTTGGTGTGTGATTTATCCTTTTTTTTCCCCCCAGGAATAAAATAGTGATATTGTCACATTGCAATCAGTAGCAATAGTTTGTGATTATTTTACTTGTATTTGTAATGTAAATTTTGTTGCAAAATACAAGGTGATTTGACTCTGGTAATTCAGTGAATTTGTTCTTTGAATTTAAAAGGCACAATCAAAACTTTTCTGTAGGTTAGTAATGCAAACTCATTGATGTGCAAGTTTAACCTTGAATACTTGAAAAAATAATGAAACAAGATGCATAAAACGATTAGTGTAGCAAATACACTTAGAAGAAAAGAGGACTTTATGGAATAAAGAAAATGACTGACACTAGGAAAAATATTATATATAATGATTGTATAATCTCATATAGGCTATTATATAATTTTTTTCTGGCTATTTAGGTTTGACTTGTGAAAGGCTAAGGAGCATGCTTATTTTATGAAGAGATGAAGGGAAATGAAATTCAAGTTGGAATGTGTGGGGATTGTCATCATGTTTGCAAGTATGGTTTTTTATATGAAATAGATCAGATAATGTCATATTCTTCTTCTTAAAATCATTCTAGAGGATGCCAGGATGGTGGAGCGGGTTGAGTGCTTGCCTTGCAACTAAAGGGCCTGAGGATTTTGACCTGGCCCTGGCCTGTGCAGACACATATGCTGAAATGGGGTGTGCTTCCCATGTGGCAGGTCCCCAGTTTGGTTCCTGCTGGGATGAGTTTCCCATGTGGGAGGTCTCTGGCTCCCATGGGCATGCTTCCCATGCAAGATGCCCCCACACCAATTTTCGCCCCATGCCCACCTGTGTGGAATGAAACTATGTAAAAAACTAATGATGTACAACTATGGAGACTGCTCTGGGCCTCCTCCTCTCTCTCTTTTTCTTTCTCTGTCAAAACAATAAAATAAAACTTAAAAAAAAAATCAAATCTTCTGCTAAAGGAAGTCATTCTATGACTCTCCATCATTTAAATGTGAAAGTCCACACTACTAATTTGGTAATCAGTGTCCTCCATTCCCTAATATCTCCTCTCATGAATCCCTCCTGTGAGCTTTAAGATCTAGAAAAGCCAAAACGATTTGCACACACCTAGCTGTTCATCAGTTCTGTGCCTTTGAGCGATAGCTAACAAATGCCAAGGATAGTCAGGAGCCACCACAAGCTAGACAGAAAGCAAAGAAGGATTCTTCTCTGGAGCCTTCAGAGGAAGCATGGTCCTGCTGACACCTGGGTTTTATACTTCTCGCATTCAAAACTGTGAGAGAATGACTTGTTTTAGACCAACTTCCTCCTCCCCACTATGGTAATTTGTTATGGCAACACTAGGAAACTAACACAGCTCCCAAGTCTTTTGTGAAAGTTAAGGGCAACTACAACAGCCCAATAAAAATATGGCCAGTAACGGCACAGGAATTTCATGAATGACCTTTTCAGCACCCACCAAACTAAGAATCATGACCAGTTAAGAGCTTATAAAGAGCACATGACATTATAGCCTGATTCTTGGTGTTTAATTTGAGACTCAATTTTATTGGCAAATTCCTGGGTATAGTCCTTTTAATGGGACCATGGTGTGAATAAAGGCCACCCCTTTGCTTTGATAGAAAATAACTTCATCTTTCACTCTTGAAATTAAATGGGTTTATATATGCCTACTAAGTTTTGCTTACAAATTGGCTGTTTTCCTTATCACATCTCTTGCTTTTAAGTTCTTATCAAATGCATATGATTAAAATAAAAAACTAAACAAAACAAAGTAAACAAAATTCAGTAATTCATACTT
Source organism: Craseonycteris thonglongyai (assembly GCA_004027555.1). Taxonomy (NCBI): domain Eukaryota; kingdom Metazoa; phylum Chordata; class Mammalia; order Chiroptera; family Craseonycteridae; genus Craseonycteris; species Craseonycteris thonglongyai. The sequence continues at coordinate 17,256 of PVKE010018705.1, forward strand.
TGTACATCATGTCTAAGGTTTTCTTTCTTACCTCAATAAGTTTATCATACATTCTCTCTACTTGTCACCTAATTTCACACATTGTTTTTACCAAATGTTATTCTACGTAGTATAGGTTGTCACCTTTTCAGCTTTTCACCACAGTTATTACCATTTTTCCAGTCTCCTACAATAGTTTACTTATTCATTGCTATCTGATCCCAAATCAGCTGCCACATACTTTGAGTTTTTGTTAAGGCAGCAACCCACTTCTATTGAATATGTGTATGGCTTAGTTTTGCTTTAATTATAAAAATAACTATAAAACTTAGTGGCTTAATAAACAACCATGTATTCTTGTGAGGTTATCTGGAAATTCTGCTGATAAAATATGTGATTGACTAGGTTTGGTTCAAGGTGTGTTGGATATAAGTGGGCTATCTCTCATTCTTGTAACAGTGGGCTAGTCTGAACATGGTCTTTTCATGGGAAGAGGCAACAATGTGAGAAATTATGTTTAGCTTTTCAATTATATTTTAAGTTTCTATTTGGGGACATGTCTGCTAATAACCACTGACCAAAACAAATGATAAGTTTGAGCCAAAAATAAAATATTCTGCCTATCCTGAGACCAAAGGAAGACACATAGAGACTCTCAGCTTTAATATAGAAGGGAACTATACGGCTCCCATGGAAATGAGAGTGAATATTTGTGAAATGATCTATTATTCTATTCTTTCTTTTCTTCTGTTTTAGACATCTGATTGTTTTATTGTTCAGAAATTTCTGTATTTTATGTCTTTTATCCGTTAAAAGAATTATTATGCTGGAGATTTTTTTGGGATTCCAGGATGTGATGATTGGTGATTACAGCAATTATGGAGTTTTTAACTTTTGCCTCATTTCATGTTTTTTTTGGGGGGGGTTTTTTTTTGGATACCCAATTAGATGAATGTTTGAACTTCTCTTTTTTCTCCATGTCTCCTAAGGTTTATTTCCTATTGTTTTATTCCCCTTTTATATTAGTGTACTCCTTTTTAGGTAATTTCTTCTTCTTTTTTTTTTTAGAAGTCCACTTTTTTTAATGTTGTACAAAAACATGAGTAAAAACAAAAACAAATTAAACATTATCATGTGTTTACACCACTATCTAATTCTTCATATTAATGTTACTATTCAAACAATAGAAAGCAGTGGGCAATTTAGGGGTTGGGAAAGAAAGAAAACCGAAACAACTTTTCTACCATGCGTATTCTACACTGTGTAGAGCTGTGCTCACAGAGACGGCTTCTTTTACTTCTTCACTGTGCAGGAACTCAGTTGTATATAAAATTGAACCTGCTCAAAAGCTGAGGGCGACTAGAAATGATGGGTCCATATCCTGGTGCATTGTCATACAATTCAAACAATGGTGCAGCTACCAGCTTGTAATTTTTATGGACTGCAAACAAGGCTTTCTCTTGAAGCAGAACCAAAAACAACTTCTTATATTCCTTAGGTTTTGTAATATGTGCAGGAATATAGGGATACTGAGGAGGTTCAAATTTTGGTCTCCACCAGTTACCAATGCAGTCATCAATGACCCAGTCTTGCAGGACTCCGTCTTGACGACCCAGAATCTCTGTCATTAAGCGTTTTAGTCCTTCAACTTCATCTTCTCCTGGGTTAAGTTCACCACCAGGTAATTTGAAGAAAGTTGTTCCCAGCTGTAGTAGTAGCACATGGGGTAGCCGATGCTCATGTACAATCAGAACCCCTTCTACAGTCCTACTCATTCCAATTTTATCAAATTCCTCCCTCATGCGCTGAAATCTGGCTGCAACAGAGCTGTCCTTCTCATAGAGGGGTTCTTTTGTACCAAAAGTGTAATTGGTAAGAGGGTACAGATTGATGGTGCGCTCCAAGATGAGAGGCTTGGTCTGCTGAATGTACTTGTTGCCGAACTGGTTGACCCTCCCTGGGGCCAGCCGGTCTGTGAGCGATTGGGTGGCACCACGGACATGCTGGTGAGCTCGGGTGCTGACGACAAGAGGAAAAGGGGAGGTGGGGAGACTTTCCCGGTTTCAAGAGCGATTATCTGCGTCCCACTCAGCAGCCACCACCCGCCATTAACAGGAGAGCTTAAGAGGAGGCGTAAGTACCCCGGAAGTGCATTCGGAGCCTCCTTCTTTTTTTTTTTTTTTTTTAATTTATTTTATTGTTTGAGAGAAGGTAAGAGAGAGAGAGAGAGAGAAGGGGTGAGGGGCCAGAACAGTCCCATAGCTGTGCATTATTAGTTGTGATATTGTTTCATTCCATCTACACAGGTGGACATGGGCCCGCACGGGGCAGGAGCCAAGTTGGGAGCCTTCCACATGGGAGATGAGAACCTTTGGTGCCATCCCAGAGGTTACCGTTTGCGCTGCTGTTCAGCATATGCATTTGCATGGGCCTGGGTCAGGATTTGCTCCCTGGACCCTGTGGTTGCAAAGCAAGTGCTCAACCTGTTGAGCTCTCCCGGTATCCTTAGGTAATTTCTTTATTACTGTATTTCCTTTTACTAATGTTGTCTTTGGCTCTTCAAATTTGCTGTCTAAAAAATATCTGTTGGATTTCAACTTCAAGTAGTATATTTTTGTTTCTAAGCTTTTCATTTTATTATATTTCAAACACATTTGGCCAAGTTGGGTTTGTTGTGTTTTTTTTTTTTGTTTTGTTTTGTTTTGGTTTTTTCCTATAGTCACATATTTAGATCATCTTTTATTTGTTTAAATATTATAATCTTATATTTTGCAGTTGATAAAATGACCTGAAATTTTTGCAAGTCTGGTTATGCATAACATATTTATTATTTCTATTGATTCTTTTTCTTGGTGGCTTGTTTTCTCCTAAGTTTTGTGATTGTGAACTCATGGGACTTGAAACTTTATTTTGTGGGTATTTCTGAGCCTTGTTTAAAATTGGGTTTCTCCAAAGGGATTCTAATGTTGCTTTTAACTATCTGATTGGCACACAGACAGAGATTATTCTAATTCTTTATCTTGAGATTTTGTGAATCACTTTAGTAGTAGAAAGGAAGCTTTGGGCTAAATGAGCTGTAGCTAGGAATTCATGGGAGAGATATTTTCTTTTTGCTTTCTGCTAACAGCAAAGAACAAAATGGGTGTCTCCTTCATTTTGCACTGTAACAACTTTTTTCATCTTTTTTTTCTAATACAAAATTGAAGATTGCATAAAAATTTTAAGTGATTTCACCATCTCCCTTTACAGGTCCTAATCCCTTTCACCTCACACTTCTAGGACCAGTAATTAAGCTCTACTCTTACTTCTTCAAATTATGTGATCAACTGCAATTGCTTAAAAATGCATTTAATTGATATTAATCATATTATATTCAAAAAGTTTTTTATATTGATTTGCTCACCAATTTCCAATTCAGTTGCTAAGCTGCTTAAAATAAATGACTCTAGTTTTTAAAATTACAATATTAGGAACTGAATTTGTGAGTTTGACCTGTAATAGCAGTTTTTTGGAAGTTGTTATCCCATAGGGAGTTGGGAAAAGAAAGCTATAATTGACTTCACACTAATGGTTGGCTATTTCCTTTCTATAGAAGGTCAATTAAGTTATTTTTTTTTAAGTATAGATTCTGAATATCCTTTTCTGAGTCTACTTACAGATATCTCTATAATATATTTTTAAATAGTATTGTGGGAGAACATGTAATCCCTGAATCTGATAACTTAAAGTCTTATTTTAGAAAACAACTTTTTATTTACTTTCTATAATTTTCTTAGGAAAATAATTCAAAAGATTCTACATTTATAGCTAAATGAGACAAACCAACATCAAAAGTATCTTTTTTCATATTGTAACCTAGTTTGAGTTAATAAAAAATATACTTTCAAGAAATCTGAGTATAAATTAGGAAGCATTTCATCCATTAACTTGAAGGTGTTTTATATGTTATTTCTAGATAAGTTATAGTAAATTTTGCTTGATTTTTCTATTGAATTGTATTCTCCCTGAAAATAAGCATGACACTTAAAGATCTTAAGTAATAGGTACTGTATTGGATTTTTGTAAAATGTGTAGAAAGATAGATTTCTTAAAGGATACTCTAAATGTTTCATTTTTAAAGATCTGACTAGGAGCTGTAGTGGTATAGCAGAAAAAAATATTGCATCTATTGTTTTAAACAATAGTCTTATACTTAATCATTAACCCACTGAGATTGGGAAGGAGATTCCTTATATTATTTCAAGCATGTGGGAATGTGGTCTTTACATGTTTTAGGTGAATTCTCTCCCTTATGCATCTAAAACTGCTTCTTTGATTAAAATTTAAGTTATTTTGATTGAATTATATTATTTGTGTTAAAATAAAATACACCATTTTTTTGGCAGTGTGTTAAAAGGGAAGGCTTAGGCAAAGAAAGAAATGTATTGAGCTAACATTTTGGGGTGAATAATGTGCAAGACTATTGCATTTTGTCATTAGTGTTTGTTGCTTTGAGTAGAGGAGAGGAACTCAAAGTGAAAAAAATGTGGAAAGCAAGGACTGAGAAATTAAGATACTGATAAAAAAGAAAATATAGCTACCAATTTGAAACTTTTACTGATTTAACTATTTAAGATTTTTTATAACCTATAAAAAGCCTATTAATGTTGACAGATGACTCTTGAATTCACTGATACTAAGTTATGTGGTCTACTTGTAGATAATCTCTTATGTGTGTGACTTGCCAATATGAATTACAATTCTCATTGTATAATGGCCTCCATGTAGTTAAATTCCATAGTTCATCATCAGTTCTCACTATAGGAGAAGTATCAGCAGCACTTGACATAATCAATCATTCCTTTTGCCTTTCAAACAATTTACTCTGTTGGCTACTGGGAGCAATGTACTCTCATGGTTTTTCTCTTCCCTTAGTGACTGTGTCTTATCACTGTGTTTTGTTTATATTTCTTTCATACTTCTCTTTTATAAATGTTGGAGTGTCCCACAGATGTCTTTATGTTTTCCCTCCTATTTAACTACATTTATTTCAAATATTCTGTAGTTTCATATATTATTTAAATGCTGACTAAAAAAACCTTCCCAAAGTTGAATGTGATGTTTAATTACCAACAAAATCCATTTACTTGGAAATCTGATAGATAACTCCTAATTAATATGTTCAAAAGTGAATATGAATTTGTTGGTCTTAGCCCTTCTACCTGATTTTTTCACAATCTTCTCATTTCAGTAAATTTGCAACTCCTTCTATTCAATTGCTCAATCAAATAACACTAAAAGCTGACGTCCTTCAGTGTTCCTTTTATAAGCAAACCTCATATCAGGAACTTCTTTTGATTTCAGATTCTAAGTATATTTACAATGTGATAATTTCTTACCACCTACACAGCAACCTCCTTGGTCAAAATCACCATCATACTAGCCTTAACTAAAGAAATAGAAAATTAACTAGAGGGACATTCCTTTATTCTGGTACCTTATAACAAGAGTGTTGTAAGTTAAATGTGGACTATTTCCTTTATAGTTGCAAGGGTATTTTATCCTGACATTGCTACTTTGGACCTTTTGTGAGTCTTAGTCAGAACAATAAAGCAATAAAATAAATGACATAAAATTTTGAAAATAGTATTAATAAAACTGTCATTATTTGCAAATAATGTGTTGTTAAATGGAAACTGCAGAAGACCAAAAAACCTGTTAGAATTATTAAGAAAGTCAATAATGGCAACATAAAATAATTCAAGGTTTATATACAAAATTATACAAGGTTAATATACACAAATCTATGTACTAAGTCAAATAAATTTTAATTTACAAGCCAAAAATCATAAAACAAAATTAAAATATACCATTTACAGCTGTATCAAAACCACCTTATTAAAGATAAGCAAGACTTGTACATTGAAAACTGCAAAATATTGTTGAAAGAAATTAATGATTGCTTAAATAAATATAGAGGTTTACCATGCTGTGGATTGATGACTCAATAGTATACAGTTGGCAGTGATTCCCAAACTAAGCTGCAGACTTCATACAATCCCGATAAAAATATTAGCAGTTATATGCGTGTGTGTAAAAATTGACAAGCAGATGTATAAATTTACCATGTATATGTAAATTCAAAGGACATAGAGTAGCCGAATAATCTTAAAGTACAAATAAAAGGATTTATAGTGGCAAATTTTTTTTTTTTAATATTTATTTATTTTTTTTATTGTTTTTTGACAGAGAGAGAGAGAGAGAGAGAGAGAGAGAGATACAGAGACAGAGAGAGAACCGAACTGGGGGAGCTCCCAGTTCAGCATATGGTTCCGCACGGGCCGGGGCCGGGACTCGATCCCTGGTCCCCGGCACTGCAAAGTGAGCGCTTAACCCACTGAGCCATCCTGGCTTCCCCCAGTGGCAAATTTTTGAGACATCATTAAGAGTGAAATTAAGGTGCTGTATGTAATATTGGTGCAAGGATGAGCAAATAATGAAATAGTAGAAATTCCATATACATATTCACTTGATATACAATAAAGTGCCATGCTGTTCAGCTGGAAAATAATTTTTTAAAGAAATAATTCTGGATTAATTGAATATTTATATGGAAACCAGTGAACAAACATTAACTTCTACTGATCCCATACATAAAACTCAGTTACAAGTGGTTTGCATATGTCAATATCTAAAGTAAATAATAAAGCTTCTATAAAAAAAGGAGACTATCTTTGAAGCTCCTGAGAAGGCATAACTTTCTAAAATGAGGCACATAAAGCACTAATCACAATAGGAAAAGAATAGATAAATTAGACTTAATTAACAGCATAATATTCTGTTTATTAAAAGATATCATCATGAAAGTGAGAAAGCAAATCACATACTGAGAGAAGATATTAGCAATATAAATCTCAAAAAGGATTTATATATAGAATATATAAAGAAATTTTATAAATCTATTTTAAAAGTTTTTTTTAATTCCAAATAAACAAAAGTGAGAAAAGTTCTTGAATAAACACTGCAAAATGGAGGACAAATGGAAACTTCACATATGAAAAGATGCCCAACCTGTTAGTCATTAAGAAATTGCAAATTGAAACCATCACATAATATTAGCACATACTCAAAAAAAAATAGCCTTTATTAAAGAGCCTGATAATATGAAATGTTAGCAAAGACATTGTATATTTATGCATTTTACACTATACCTGATACATTCTGGTTGGAATATAGATTGGTAAAATCACTTTGGAAAATTTCTATACAGTTTTTACCAAATCCTAATACACTTAACTCTATGATAAAAAATCCATTTCTAATGAAGACATGCATATGACCAACAGGTATATGAAAAAATGCTCAACTTCACTAGCAATTAGGGAGATGCAAATAAAAACCACAATGAGATACCATCTTACACCTGTTAGAATGGCTATAATTAACAAGACAAGGGATAACAAGTGCTGGAGAGGCTGTGGAGAAAAAGGAACCCTCATACACTGCTAGTGGGAATGTAAACTGGTACAATCACTATGGAAGTCTGTATGAAGATTCCTCAAAAAATTAGGAATGGAATTACCATATGACCCAGCCATCCCTCTACTGGGTATCTACCCAAAAAACCTGAAAACCTTAATCTGCAAAGATGTCTGTACCCGCATGTACATCGCAACACTGTTCACAGTGGCCAGAATATGGAAACAACCAAAATGCCCTTCGATAGATGACTGGATAAAGAAGTTGTTGTACATTTACACAATGGAATACTACTCAGCGATAAGAAATGATGAAATACAGTAATTTGTGACAACATGGATGAACCTGGAGACCATCTTATTAAGCGAAGTAAGTCAGACTGAAGGAATCAGGAAACATATGACCTCACTTATAGGTGGAATATAAAAGTGAAAGTAACAAAGACACAGAGACCTATGGACACACTCAATAGTTTGGTGGTTACTTGAGTGAAGGGGAGGAGGGGGCAGGGAAAGCGGGGGTGGAGGGGAGTGTGAGTGGGCACCAGATACATGGTAATGGAAGGAGAGCTGATTCTGGGTTGTGAGCACATAGTGCAATACATAGGTGATGCAATGTAGATTTGTACATCTGGAAACTATCTAATTGTTACCAATCAATGTCACCCCAATAAACTTAACAATAAAAAAAGTCCACTTTTAGTTATATATCTAATAAAAATGAGTACATCTGTACAAAAGAAGATATGTGCAAGAATATTTCTGGCAGTCTTATTCATAATAATCTAAAGTTAGAAGCCACCCAAATGCCCAACAACTGAAGAATGGATAAATTGTGGTATATTTGTGTAATGGAATATTTCTTGGCAATCTAAAGAAAAAAAAACATGATATATGTGAAATATGAAATATCAGAAGGGTGTTATGTTGACAAATAAAATAGAAAACGTTTTCTATAGCATCACCCCTAGGAGCTTAAAGAACAGAAAAAAAAAGTCTTTATAGAAGTCAAATTAGTAGTAACCTCTGAGGAAAAATGTAATGTTAAATGGGAACAGAATCTTTTCTATTGCTAGACGAGTTGTATACTTGATCATGTTGTTTGTACACCTGCTGTGAACATGTGTTTGTGTGTGTTGTGGGGTGTAGGTAAAATTTATCAAGTTAGAGGCATACCTTAATCACTTTTTGTACCTTATATCCCAATTAAATAAATAAAACAAAGCAAAACTTAAGTGACTTTCTATTTTAGTCAGAATAATTCAAAAGTTTTTCTATGGCCCACAGTCCTATATAAACCTGTTTGTGGCCATCTGTCTGACTTCTTCCCACTCTCTAATTTGCTAAGTACTCCAGCCAAGCTTACCTTGTTGAGGTTCCTTAAAATATTCTTCTCTTTCACGATATCACCTAAAAGCTGGAGGCAGGAAGTGAGGTTTGTATTAGAACCAGCCCTGGAAAATTTGGAGAGGGCAGTACTTCTACAGTTTCCTTATAGAATTGATTGGTCTTCCTATACCCACTACCCTCTTTATTTCCTCTTTTCTAATCAAGCCAGCTTTCTAGCTTCTGTACTTAACTTTGCCTGTCCCATTCTGAATTTCTGGAAGACAGAACTTAATTGGCACAAACTACAACTTGGAGATACTCTCTCTTGGTTAGGTCCACTCCTGCCCAATAAACTATGGCCATGGAGAGTCTTGTAGTACAAAGTTCTTAGGGTTCTTCTACACCTGAGTTGAAGGCAGTTTTTTATAGAGAAGATAAGGAGAAAACAAACATATATTATCTATAAATTTAAAAAAATGGCTTGGGCAATATATATTTTCTGTTTTGGCCTTTATGTCAATATATAGATTCTGTCATCTACTCTTGCCTTCATACCTTCTCAGGTCTGTTGATGTCATAAGGCATCTCCTTTTAGCACAGCTCATTAATTTTAAGTGATAATGATCATTCCCATACTCATCAGACTGTCCCCAAATCCATGAGAGTAGCCTTTTAAAATAAATATTATAGTGGTTTGCAAAAGCGCAAAACTAAGTAAGACAAAGGTCCTATTTATTAAGTGCTTACACTGTGTCTGACAGACAAAACTCACAATTACAAGGCAGAATGTAAAAGGAATTGCAATAATTTTTCTTAATGACAAAGCAAAAAAAAGGTAAAGTGAAAAGTGAAGCCAAATCATGTTTGCATCTTATAGAGTGATATCACACAATTACTCGACACAAATAAGCTGTTTCTGTATTTTTATTTTATAGTAGTTGTTTGCTTTTCATTTAAAAAGGTGCTTTCAGTCTGTCTAGAAGTATAATGGTTTACTTTGTAAACAACACATGAAACAAGTAGTATTTGTATTGTAGTTTAGTATTTGTATGTGTAAAGGTTTTTAATTATAGTGTATTTTAAAGTTCAATAATGTAAGTAGTATTTTTATTAATTTTGTAACAAATAAACATACAGAAAAGTTGGATGTACAGGAAAAACAACATGTTTTTGTTTTTTTTAATACATTTTTTATTATTTATTTTTGACAGAGAGAGAGAGAGATACAGAAACAGAGACAGAGAGAGAACTGAATTAGGGGAGCTCCCAGTTCAGCATATGGTTCCACACGGGCCAGGGCCAATATTCAATCCCCGGTCCACGGCACTGCAAAGTGAGCACTCAACCCACTGAGCCATCCCGGCTTCCCCAACATGTTTTTTTTTTTTAACTCATTTGAACTTAAGTTGCTAACCTGTTGCCCTGTAACAATCCAAAACTTTAGTCCTACAAACAAAGATAGTATTTGTTAGAAGTGAGTATTTAGAAGCTGTATACAACAATTTGTCCTACTAAGACATCCTCCTAAATAACCATAATATAACCATCAAAACTAGTAAGATATATTTTACCATCTTATATTCGGGCCCTATTCCATTTTTTTTCAATATTTATAATAATGTAATTTATAAATGCAAAAGGATTTAGTTCGGAATCATTTATTGCATTCAGTTGTTTGTCTTCTTCACAATCTGCAACAGTTCCTCAATCTTACCTTGCTTTCATGACCTTGGCATTTTGGAGGTTTAAAGTTTAGTTGTCTTGTGAATAGCCCTTGATTTGCAGTTCTCTGATGTTCCCTTATATTTAGATTTAAGCTATTCGTTGGCAGGAGTGTTACAGAAGTAATGCTCTGCTTTTCTCATTGTATCTTATCTGGTGATGCATGGTTTCAGTTAGTCCTATTACTTATGATATTCACTTGGATCACTTATTGAAGTTGATGATTCTATTTTAAAGTAACCCTTTTAATCTTGGCAACTAATAAGTACCGGTATTATTTGGGGTATTTCTCTCAATCTATGAAAATAAACCTTCCTTTTCAATCTTTTAATTTATTCATGTGTTTTTTTCATGACATATGAATTCTTATCTGCCCCCATCACTTTATTTATTTATTTATTTATTTTGTTCAAAGGGCTATAATCTACTGATATTTTCATTTATTTTGATACCCATATGGTTCCTGAACTTGGCCTATTTGAATTCCCTCAAGCTGGCTATTCTGTCCTTTTGACATGTTTCCCTTGTTCTTTGAGAACTTTCTTACTTTCTAAAAATACAAGTATGTTTCAGGCTCAACTTGTACTTTCCCTGTTTCAAACCTAGAATAAGCAATTTGTCCAAAGAACTCAATTCTTCTATTTAATCAATCTCTTTACATGTAGTCAAACTCCCATCACTGCTTTTACTTCCCTCCCTGTGTGGAAGCTGTATTCTTTCTGCTCAGGCTCCAATTCTCCACTCTTGGGTACTCTCATTCCCAGTTCCATGGGTTCACTCCTCAACCTACTTGGAGTCTGACATTGTTTGAACTCTGATACCCCCACGGCATGCTGTCCTTTCTGCAGTGAAAAGTTCCTCACCCTCCTTAGGATCTGACTTCCTGCGTTGGACCACTGAGGAAACACCTTCCTTCCCCACTATAGATTCTACCTTGCTTTATCCACTAAGTAACTTTAAGATTAAAATGCTCAGAACAGGTAGACACCTATATTATACTTTTAGTTAGTCAATAAAAATTTTGGGGGAAGCCGGGATGGCTCAGTGGGTTAAGCCCTCACTTTGCAGCCCCAGGGACCGAGGATAGAATCCCGGCCCCAGCCCTTGCGGACCCATATGCTGAGCTGGGGAGTGCCCCCAGTTCAGTTCTCACTGGGGTGAGACCCTGGCCCAGTTCCTGCCCTGTGCAGCTCTGCACCCGCCTGTGAAATGAAACTATGTGGAAAAACCAATGATGTGCAACTATGGAGACTGTTCTGGGCCCTCCCCCTTCTCTCTGTCTCTGTCTCTCTTTCTGTCAAAAACAATAAAAATAAGTCTTTAGAAAAAAAACTTTGTAGGTGGAATATAAAACTAAGAGCAACAAAGAAACAAAACATTGTGGACAGTCAATAGTCTAGTTGTTACCTTAGGGTAAGGAGAAGCTGGATGAGAAAGGAGGGAGGGGGAGCTAAATATATGGTGATGGAAAGAAAGCTGACTCTGGGTGGT
>PVKE010018706.1:0-29209 GCA_004027555.1 Craseonycteris thonglongyai
CTGTGCCTCCCCCCCCCTCTCTCTCTCTCTCTCTCTCTCTCTCTCTCTCTCTCTCTCTCTCTCTCTCTCTCTCTCTGTCTGTCAAAAACAATAAAAATAAATCTAAAAAAAAAAAAAATGATACTGAGGGGAAGCTGGGATGGCTCAGTGGGTTAGGCACTCGCTTTGCAGCCCTAGGGGCCAAGGATTGAATCCCGGCTCCAGCCTGTGCGGACCCATATGCTGAACTGCAGTGTTCTTCCCATGCAGGAGGCCCCCAGTTTAGTTCTTGCCCCCGGTTTGGTCACTGGCTCAAGGGGGCATGCCTCCCATGCCGGAGGCTCCCCGCCCAGTTTCTGTCCTGTGAGGCCCCTACCCACCTGTGTGGAACAAAACCATGTCAAAAACTGATGAAGTGCAACTATGGAGAATGCTCTGGGGCCTCCTACTCTCTCTCTCTCTCTCTGTCTCTCTCTGTCTCTCTATACCTCTGTCAAAAACAATAAAATCTTAAAAAAAAATACGGAGACAGTTTTGGTGGCAATATTAATCGCTACTTAAGGAAACTTCTGTGCTGAGTTTTTGTGTTTCTCATTTAATTCTCACAATAACCCTATGTGATGGACACTTACGCCCTCCATTTTACAGATGAGAAAACCAAAGGTTAGAGAGTAGTTCATTTGCCCACATTCACACAGCTAGTGAGTGGTATAGGTAGGCACCATGAACCACCTTGTGCTCTGAAGTCTAGGTGACAGGTGATGATCAGAAAACTTAAAAGGAGAACTGAAAAAAGTTGTCCATTGACAACTGTTAAACATGAGTAAGTAAAAGAAACCGTTTAGATCAATTTCTAGAAAAGTAAATCTGTATTGGAAATGATGGTAGGGAGTCTGTACACATCATTTTCATCATTAAAGTGATTTTACTAAATGCTCATCTATTTGCAACACCAGTAGGTACTATATGGTGCTAATTATGTCTACATTATGTGAGTTTACAACCTATGACAGAAAAATCTGTGCATTGAACTTTGGTATGCCGTTAGAGCAAGCTTGTCCAACTGTCTGTCCAGGATGGCTTTGAATGTGGCCCAACACAAATTCATAAGCTTTCTTAAAACATTGTGAGATTTTTTTTTTTAAGCTCATCAGCTATCATTAGTGCTAGTGTATTTTATGTGTGGCCCAAGACAATTTTTTCAGTGTGGCCCAGGGAAGCCAAAATACTGGACACCCTGCATTAGAGCTTTGGAAAACAAATGAAGCTATGCTTACACCAGATTTTTGGGTCTCATAAATATGTCAGCAGCTTTCATATCATTAACCTTTAAAAGTAAACAGAAAGGAGGGACATACTATTTATTTCTTTGGTATTTACTGACTGCTATGTGCAGGAAGCTATCTTAAACCTTATGGAAGATAAGATGAATAGATTGATCTTTCTATCAACTATGAAAAGCTATTGATTGCTCTAGTGGGAAGAAAATGAAATCATTTGAGGGACAAACTGTTTTCACCTTGCTGATGTAACTAAATTTAATGCATTTTATTACCTTATTTTTTACTTTTAATACCAGATGGATGAGATCTTTTCAAATGTTTATTGTTTTCTCAGCATATATGACAATTCGTAAATTGCTTGATATTATTTTATATTGTTAATTAATTTTTTAAGTAAATAAAAAGACATTTTGAAAGAAATGTTAAAAAGCTTTGCTTTCTCATTTATGATATGCCAGTTTTCCTTCACTTTATAATGGCAAATACTTTGTCATTGTGAAGTTAATGGAAGAAGAAATTCCAAATTAATTTGGATTTGAGTATACTTTCATGTTACATCTCTAGAATTATTTTTATTCTAGTCTTCGTAATCTAAGAGCAAATGTAATACTTTTTTTCCCCCCTCCAGGGTTTAAGTAATCTTGCTGCTATGCTTCCAAGCTGTAGTCTGAATCAACCTGAATTTTAAAGAGAAAGTGAACCTCTGAGGTCAGTCAAAATAGCAGTTGGTATTTCTTCTTGGAATTTTCCTCTCTGTTTGTTACTTTTAAGTTAAAGTTATAAGTAAAGTTACTTTTCAAGGGCTGTCATGAATCATTTAGCTTTTAAAGGGCTTTAGAGGTGTAGTTGAAAAAGAGAAAGAAAAGGTGGTGGGGGGGGAGAAGATCTGAAGAGAGATTAGAGAAAGAAGTATATTTAGCTTGAACTTGATAACCAGTTGTTGACCACAACTGTTGTGCTGGTTAGGGTCCATTTTGCTATATTCTAATGCCATTATATTAGGCATTATTAGTGCAACTAGAAGATAAGTACATTTGATTCATAAGTAAGGCAATGTAAAAAAGGAATGCATCTTCCCTAATTCACAGTGTTCTTCAATTGAGAGGTCAAGATCTGTCATTGATTTATATAACATTTGAAAGTGCTGCAGTGAATGGAGTTGCAAACTCTTAATGAGCCTGAATTGTAATAGCCAGTTGTCTCATTTGAATCAGTATATCTTACTTCTTGTTACCTGATTTTGCTACTTTTTGTGATGCAATACTAAGGCTTTTGTCTTGTTTTTAGAGGGTCAGTCTAGAAGAATTCATTAAGCAAACATTTAATGCCGGCTTTATGCTAAACTATGGAGTACAAAAATGAAGAAACATACACCACTACTCACCATGTATGTTGTTGGTTATTGAACAGGATTGTATATCAGTGTTTGATAAAGTACAAAAATATTAGACGTGTAGGAATTTTAAACTTTATATTATGAAAGTTTTTGAACTAGTTTATAGAAAGATAGACAAGTGTGATGATGACTTCCCTAATACCCATCACCTAGATTTAAATAGCTGTTAACATACATTGTCTCCCCCCTTTTCCATGCTATTTACACGTTAAAAAACCTGGTGGTGTAGATTAGCTCACCATCAGGATTTATCTGATTGTTTCTTTTGATACTGTTTACCTCATTCCTTTGTCCCCTATAGTTCCTTTACACTAGGAGTAAATTCCAAAAGCCCAATTGGTTTCAATTAAACATTTTTGGTGAAAATATTCATAGTGATTCTGGAGACATAATATTGTATGACATGAGGAGACACTTAATAATCTGTAGAGCTGATATTTCAACAGTCTTTGAATTTGATTTTCCGTTAAATTTTCTTCTAATATTGTCTGAATCAGTTGTTTTATTAGGGTTGGCAATATGGCAGTTTTCTAAATCTATTTTACCTTCTGCATTCATTAGCTATAATTATAACAGTTTTCCATCATTAGCTAGTTATTTGTTTACCCTCTTCAAAGAGTCTTGTTTGGGGGATATTAAATCACTTTTTTACTTATAGTTTTTAAAATAGCCATATTTCCAGAGATTTTATATAGGGAAAAATTAGGTTGTGTGTTTTTTGTTTTTTTGTCCTCACCACTTTGAGCTAAATTGGTTTGAGCTGTGCTTACCACCAAACTCTGACACCAGCCTGAATATGAAATTTTCTACTCTTGCTTGCCAACCCAAAAATTCCAGTTGCCTCTTTTGACTAGAATAATAATTTCTATGTGAGATTTAAAAATTAAAGAACATTTATTCTCATTTTTAAACTGTTTATTTTGTTGAAGCTAGAAAATCAAATATATTTTAAAGCCAGGATGTGGGATCAAGGAGGACAGCCTTGGCAGCAATGGCCCTTGAACCAACAACAGTGGATGCAGTCATTCCAGCACCAGCAGGATCCAAGTAAGCAAACAAATGAATGTGGAAGGTGGGGGAGAAGAGATAAATAGAGATGAGTGGGAAATTCTAGATGGGATTAAGGGAGATGGAATTGGGATTGGTTTATTGGGTCATTTTATGGTTAAATTTAATCTTTTATCATAAATAATCTTACCATAGCACATTAGGAAATGAATTTCCCTTTGGAAGACTTCCTCAAAGGATGGAAAGCCTTATGAAGATTTTACATTTAAAAAAAAAAAAGTTTCTTAAGATTTATTTTTAGGGAAGCTGGGGATGTCTCAGAGGGTTAAGAACTCGCTTTACAGCGCCGGGGTCCAAGGATCAAATCCTGGCCTCAGCATATGTGAACCCATATGCTAAACTGGAGTGTGGCCCTAGTTCAGTTCTTGCTGGGGCGAGCTTTCTATGGGAGGCCCTTGGTTCGGCCCCCAGCTCTCATGGGTGGGCCTCCCATACTGGAGTGCCCTCCCCCTCCCCTGGCCCGATTCCCTCCCTGTGCAGCCACTGCCCACCTGTATGGAAAGAAACCATGTCAAAAACTGATGATGTACAACTATGGAGACTACTCTGGGCCCTCCCCCTTTTCTCTCTCTCTCTCTCTCTGTAGAAAACAATAAAATAAATCTTTAAAAAAAAAAACGATTTATTGTTTTATTTATTTTTATTGTTTTCGACACAGAGACAGACAGAAAGAAGGGGGAGAGCCCAGAGCAGTCTCCATAGTTGAACATCATTAGTTTTCAATATAGTTTCATTCCACAGGTGGGCACAGGGCCGTGCAGGGCAGGAACCGAACTGGGGGCCTCTCACGTGAGAAGCACACTCAGTTCAGTGCATGGGTCTTCACGGGCCGGGGCTGGGATATAATCTTTGGACCCCAGAGCTGCAAGATGAGTACTCAAACCCCTGAGCCATCCTGGCATCCCCAAGATTTTACATTTTTAAAACTGATTTAGTTCCTGTCTTTCTAAGAGTGGAGTTTTTCTTAAATGTATTATTTAAGTAAAGCCTGTGTATGTTAATTCCAAATCTTACAGTTCTATGTAGGTCATAGTCAACTGATGATAAGCTGTATCATTTCTCTTTTATGTAGTGTACCAAACATATACAGACATAGAAAAGAGTATAGTGAATCCCCATTTATTACTTACCTTTGACAGTAATTAACTCATGATCAATTTTATTTGATTGATAGGACCCCTTCCACTACCCTGTCTTTATTGGCTTAATCTGATCCTATGTCTTTTTAAATAGCTATATAGCATTCTTTATAGGATTGTAACTTAATCGGTCAGTTTGGATGATTGGTGGTAGCTTTTACTTTTTAAAATAATTACCATAATTTTGTTTACGAAATTATTCACATGCCCAATGATTTTCTTAAGAAAAAATTTAAGAACTACGTTTGTTAGATCATAGTTGCATATTTGAAGTTTTAGATACACATTACCAGGTTTAACTCCATGCCGGTTTACTTTTCCACCAAAATTTATGAGAATACCTTTTGAATCTATTAAAATGAGATATAAAAAACTATCCTATTTTACTTTGTTTCCTTTATTAATAATAGTAGGTTTAAAATATTAAGTATAGATATTTGAGAAGGAAAGGAAGACCTTTAAATGGGGATGATGAATTTTGAGTAAAGAATGGCAAGTTAATTGTTAGATGTATTTTGACTAGACAATGGCACCTTAGCTAAAGAAGAGTGGAAGGAAGGACTCTGAGGAGGAACAGGGATAGATGGGATACACATCTGAGGTCTATGGGACCTAGTGTAAGCCTGGTTGGGACCTGTTTGAGGAAGAAATGAATGAGTTTGATCATTTAAAAAAAAAAGGAATAAGGCTTTTTAAAATTCAATCTAAGGTGCAGGGAATAAATTTCTTGTGAGTTAATATTAGGAATTAGTTAAGGGTGTTTTTGTGAAGTCCTTTTCTGAACATTTTAAGTACCGGTAGTTTATTTTACAGACTAAATAATGGGTTATTTTCTAAGCATTCTTTAAGCCAGTGATGGGCAAACTGCGGCTTGCGAGCCGCAGTTTGCCGACCACTGCTAGCTCTCTGTAATGTTTAAAATCTTTAGTGAGGAATAACTGAGACACTTGTTTTGCATGAAAATACTTATTCTTTTACCTCCTACATTCTGATTCTAAAATCTGCCTGCTTTGTTAAATGATGTTAGGCCAGATTGACTGGGCTGCCTTGGCTCAAGCTTGGATTGCCCAAAGAGAAGCTTCAGGACAGCAAAGCATGGTAGAACAACCACCAGGAATGATGCCAAATGGACAAGATATGTCTACAATGGAATCTGGTCCAAACAATCATGGGAATTTTCAAGGCGATTCAAACTTTAACAGAATATGGCAACCAGGTTTGTTGTTTACGTTTTCTAAATTTTAGGACTTCTTAAAATAAAATAATTAAAATTAAGTTGCTTAATTTGCTTAGTCTTAAGACTTCTTAAAATTAATACTCAAATAATAGACAATTCCAGTTAGATTTGACCTTGAAGTTTTTGTAGTTAAAATTATTCTGTGCTCAGTCTGCTAGCATTGTGGCACTCAGTTTGATTCTTTTCTTGGTTCTTCATTCCTAGGCTGACAGGGGCTGGGAACACTGGAAACCTCACTTGACATCTAGGGAAGAGAGCATCCTATGGTCTCTCTGTTGCAACCTCTGGCCTTTTCAGAAGCAGCACTGGCAGAGCAAAACACGTGTAGACTAAAGAAAAATTATGTCACTATGTGACAAATTAGGCTGTCAAATATACTCTGCCCTTCCCCATCTACCCACATTTACTTCCCTTTTTTTTTTTTTTCAGATAGTGAAGATCTTCCATGGGTTTTTATCTTTGTTGGTTGATTTGTTTTTTTTCACGGTATGATTTAGATTCCTTGATGCTAGTTCAGTTTTTGGTGACATATCCTATTAATTATTTTTAATTAATAATCACTTCAATTTATTTATAGAAGAATCTTACATTTGAATTTGCTGATGGTGAAGTAGTCATATCTCCTATTCCTTATTAATCCTTTTTTTTTAAGATTTATTTTATTGTTTTGACAGAGAACAAGAGAGAGACAGAGAGAGAAGGGGGAGGGCCCAGAGCAGTCTCCATACTTGTACGTCATTAGTTTTCGGCATAGTTTCATTTCACACAGGTGGGCGCGGGACCCAGTAGGGTGGGAACTGGGGCAGGAGCCTCCTGCATGGGAGCCAAACTAGAGACTTCCCACATGGGAAGCACACCCCAGTTCAGCATTTGGGTCCACATATGCTGAGACTAGAACTCGATCCTTGGACCCTGGGGCTACAATGTGAGCGCTCAGCCTGCTGAGCCATTCTGGCATCTTCCATGCTTGCTTTTGTTTCTCAATGTAAGAATGGAAAGTCATCCTCTGATACGCTTTTAGAAGGATAACAGATACTCCAATATTTGATATCCTAAGGGAGTTCATTTCTGATGTTCTTGAACCTACGCCAAACTTCCCTAAGTTTTAAAATATTTTCATGCTCAAGTTCAAGTTTATAAATGACTCACCTAGCATCCCCACTCTCCCAACTTTATTGGTTTTCCTTGTGACCCTGGCAAGTAATTTAATCTCTGTGTGCCTTAGTTTTCCGTCCTGAAGTTGGCAAAAATAATACCTGATTTCCCCTACCTCATAGGGATAAATGTGTTCATGGAAGAAACAAATTATATAAAATCCCTAGGTATTATTTTTACAGTATTACTGAACAGAAATAGAAAATTCAACCAAAAAATTGCTTTGGATTTTGTTACGTCTATGAAAAATAATTTTGGGCATTTGATTTCCATTTATTTAGAATATGAATGGGTTAAGGTTAGATCGTTTGAATTATTTATTAGATTAATTCATTGCTTGTTTTTAAGATGTATAAAAGGAATTTGACCAAGAAGTCATTAAATTTTAATTCTATTTCTCTACTGAAAAATCTTAACTTTCTTGAGACTTTAAAAATTGGTGTTGATTTTGTTATAACCCCATGTTGAATGTTTTTATGCCTAAATCCTAAATAGAATGGGGAATGCATCAGCAACCCCCACACCCCCCTCCAGAGCAGCCATGGATGCCACCAACACCAGGCCCAATGGACATTGTTCCTCCTTCTGAAGACAGCAACAGTCAGGACAGTGGGGAATTTGCCCCTGACAACAGGCATATATTTAACCAGAACAATCACAACTTTGGTGGACCACCCGATAATTTTACAGTGGGCCCAGTGAACCAGTTTGACTATCAGGTGAAAGATATTTTATTACTTTAATATTGTAGATGTGCACATAATTCATTTTCTGGAAGTTTGTTTCATCAAGAGTACCTGAAATATGTGTTTCACTTTTCAGTCTTGTACAGATAAGCACATATTATGTCTCAGAAAAGTTATAAATTTCTTGAGTATTAAAATCATTAGATTTCTGTTTTCTGTCTTTTGATTTGCTTAAAATGGTATAAAGGACAGTTAGGGAAATTTTTGAATAAAATAAAAGTGTAGAAGTGCAATAGTTATATATGATTTGTTTTCTAATTTCAAAGTGGTATAGTTAAATGTTAAATAAAGCTTAGAAACTACTCAATACAATATCAGTAATAGATCATGCTTAAGACAAAGACCATAGATCTTCCTCCTAAACACATTTCCTTCTGGTATGTAAAGTTATAGCTTTTCTGGTGTTGTAATTTTTTTTCAATTCTGACATGTTAATGGAATTGTACATAATCCTTTGTAGCATCTAATTCATTCCTAGGGACATAGAACTCTATGGGGAGTAGTGTGATTATGTGGGGCTTTATTTTCTCTAACCATTCTGCTAGAGTCTACCTTTAAATTATAGTGTTAGGTGTTATTTTGAAATAACTGATGGTAATTGTAACCTTATAAACTGTGCTATCATAATATAAAATTTTGATAAAACTCATACATTATTTCACTAATGATATGGATAATGAACATAAATATAGACAGTGTTCACCTTAATACAGTCATCCTCTTATTCACACATTTTCAGATACTTGTTGTATGCTTCTACTTAATGTGCAAATGTGAGTTTTTAATTGGTTTTGATTTTGAAGAAATGTGGCAAGGAGCTTCCTCATTTGCTTGGTAGATCCCCTTGCTAATAAAACAAAGTTCTGTTGGCAACTGGCTTAGAAAGCCTCTGAAAATAGTAAAACTGCAAAAAATATTTAATGTAATGATTCAGTAACTTTGCTTAAAAAATATTTTTTGCAAGATTATAGAAACAAGTTAAATTACCCAAAAGTAGGAAGTTGGAATTGATTAGAATTTTTTTCTATATTTACTAGCTAAAGAAAAATTGACAGCTGATTTTTTTGGTTGTGGAAGGATTCGTTTATAAATGGATTCATAGTGAAAAAGTTCATTATATCATTTTTTGTACTTGAAAATAGTATATCATTCATATCAGTTGGGCTTTAGATGGCTCTTTTCATTTATGTAGATAGAAAAATCTAAGCTTAGATTCTTAGAGCTACAGAAATGGCTGTGGATATTAGAATCATGGAATTCTTGGATTTGCTGCTCACATGGATTTCTACTGTCCCAGTTCATAACACACGTGTGTCCCAGAGTATATATTGTACTGATGTGAAGAAAAATAAACTGCAATACTCTTTCAGCATGGGGCTGCTTTTGGTCCACCGCAAGGTGGATTTCATCCTCCTTATTGGCAACCAGGACCTCCAGGACCTCCAGCACCCCCCCAGAATCGAAGAGAAAGGCCATCATCATTCAGGGATCGGCAACGTTCACCTATTGCACTTCCTGTGAAGCAGGAGCCTCCACAAATTGGTAGCTATTAAAGTTTAATGAACCATGATTGGCATGATTTCTGACTCATAAAAATGATGTCTTATTTTGTTAATTGTTCTAATACTGCAGATATTTTGGTAATTGATACTTTAAAACCCATGTATTTTATAGTCAAAATTCCAAGGAGATACTTATCTAAAATATTAAAGAGTTCCGAATAATTTTCTTTAAAATAAACCTTTACCTTAAGCACAGATTTTGTGATGAAATGTAAATTTATCATGGCCATAACATTTTGGTATTTTCTTCAGTGTTTACAAATTTGGTACATTATACCATATGAGCATTTCCTCCTTTTAAAACCTATTTGTTTTTTCTCTGATCTCTCTTTATTCTCAGTTTGTATAATACACTGCTTTCAGATTAAGGGTTTTTTTTGTTGTTTTTTTGTTCAGTTTCACTTTCTGTAAATATTTCAGCAGAAATTTTCAGTTTTTAAGTAATATGTTAGAACTAATTTTCAGTGACAAGTGTGCTACTTTATACTTATGCTACTTTATATCTGGAAATCTAAATTCAGAACTTAATGGACCATAAAATGTAAGCCTTTTTCCTTTTTTATCACAAAGTAAACTTATTAGGAAGATTGTAACTTTCTTTTTAGCTTATGGAATAATACTTCTTCTAATGAATTGTCTGTGTGGAAATGGACTTGTGCTTTTGTTCAAGTCTCCTGTCTTTATATTTTAGGAAGCAGTATAGTATGGAAGCAGTATAGTATAGTGAAGTAACACACACATCACTACTTTTACTGACTTAATAACTTTGAGCACATTTGTTAACTTCTTTGTGCCTTAATTTCCTCAATTGTAGAAATCAAGTAATAGCAGTGATCTTTGAGGACTTTTTAAGGATGAAGATGGTTTAATGTCCTTTCATAATGCTCTGGCACATTGTAAGCCTTAATACAATATTCAGTGCTGCTATTAAAATCATGCTGTTTGATGGGTTATTTTTATTACCACTGTGTTGCTGGAGAATAATAGTATAGTGATACCTTGGAATCCGAACACCCCAAAACTTGAACAACTTGGAATCTGAATGAAAAAATTAAGCAAATTTTGCGTTGGAATCTGAATGCTGCTTTGAAATCCCAATGCTAGCACACTGTTCGCATGGGACGTATTAGCTATATGGCCTATGGCTTTATCCAAACACCTACTCATCTTGGAACTCGAACGTTTTGGAACTCAAACAGAGTTCTGGGACGGATTAGCTTTGAATTCCAAGGCATCGCTATTTGTTACAAGGACTGATATGACACCAGCATTTTTTTTAATTCATTCACAAAATTTGTAGAAATTCCGGATAAGGAACTTAACATGTTTATGGTTTCTACTTATTTGACTTAGAAATAATTCTTTTTTTTTTTTTTCTCATATGAAACAGATGCTGTAAAACGTAGGACTCTTCCAGCTTGGATTAGGGAAGGTCTTGAAAAAATGGAACGTGAAAAGCAAAAGAAGTTGGAGAAAGAAAGAATGGAACAACAGCGTTCACAGTTGTCCAAAAAAGAAAAGAAGGCCACAGAAGATACTGAAGGAGGTGATGGCCCTCGCTTACCACAGAGAAGTAAATTTGTAAGTAGAATTACCCTGACAAGAAACTATTTGATAGCAATGTGAAGAGGTATTGAAATAAATATGTATTTTAGCCTGTTGAAAAGAGTAATGTTCCTGAGATTATTTTCAGTAAGGTGGGGATTATGCTTTTATGTATATGTTATTGAGGATAGAGTAAGGAGAAGGGGGCTGTGAGTTTATAAAACGCTGGGATGCTAGATAGGCCTTACTTTGACAAACATCTGTATTCGTTTGTTGTGATACAGCTAACTCCCTAGTAGTGGATAATAAAACGAAACTAAGTTAAAGTGGTAATAGAGAAATAAATCTGCCCTTTTTGAACATTTAAATATATACTTATGACAGAGGATATAATAATTTTCATAGTTTTTGACTTGAACAGTGAAAGTAATGAATTATTTAAGTCTTCATCATTGAGATTGCATATGTGGTTTAGGAATCTTTTATTTAGCAAAAGTATTTTCCTAGCTAGTGTAACAGCCATAGCACTGGCCAGTACGCAACTCAGGAAATGGATCTTTCTCTCAAGGCCTTTTTCTGATTCATAAATAAGTCTCAAGGATGACAAGGTAACTAGATTTGAACAGTCATTGGTTTTGCTTAAACTCCATCTATGCCATAAATTACTTTTATTTTTATGAAAGAACCATACCAAAGATGTGTTTTTGTTCTGGATGTTATGAAGATAAACTGCAGACTACCACTATTAAGGTTTACCTTTTAAAAAATCTTCTATGCGATGGGTTTCCAGATTTGATAGTTTTTTTTAATTGTCAAAAGAAGCTTTTGTTGCATAAATCTTTCTGATTTAAATGGTCTTTCCATAGTAGTATTTAGGTGATCACCTTGTTTTTTACTTAGTAGGGTTGCTAAGAAAGACTATGGAACACATCTTTGCCTAACGTAGAAGGCCTATTTTTTAAAGACTTTTTTTTTTTTTTTTTTAAATAATGACTTTCTTTTTAATACATTTTATTTATTTATTTATGTATTTTTGACAGAGAGAGAGAGAGATACAGAAAGAGATAGAGAGAGAACTGAACTGGAGGAGCTCCCAGTTCAGCACATGGTTCCGCACGGGCCGGGGCCGGGATTCGATCCCTGGTCCCCGGCGCTGCAAAGTGAGCATCCAACCCACTGAGCCATCCCGGCTTCCCCATTTTTTTTAAAAGACTTTTTTTTTTTTTTTAATAATGACTTTCTTTTTAATATATTTTTTTTATTTATTTATTTATTTTTGACAGAGAGAGAGAGAGAGAGAGAGAGAGAGAGAGAGAGAGAGAGAGAGAAGAACTATTTTTTAAGGAGCGGTGTCTGGATACGGAAAACCTAACCCACACAGAGGAAGAGACAAACTGCTGGCATTTCCTCTATCTAAAATAGACCTTATTTCTTATCTTTTTATTATATACCGGTAGCTAAAAAGGGCCAGCTGAGATATGGAAACTGACTACAGATTTTTTTAAGTCACACAATTTTAGGTGAATAGTTTAAGTTTACATCTGTAAACATAGCACTGAATAATATGACTGGTCCATTTATCCAAAGTTCTATAAGTCACTCAATGATCATATATAATGGATATATTATTTCAGTGGTCATATATAATGGATATTAATAAAATCAGTCTCTAGGCATGATATATTTCTGGATATTTATAAAATAAGGTCAGGATTTACTAAGGAAAAAAGGAAATTGGAAAATAATTTAAAATAATTGATTCTCATAAGCCATCTTGTCATCTTACATTTCCTCTCAGGCAATATTGTAAATTGCCAAATGAAATCTAGTACAAAAATATAAATTAGAAATTTTATTTTTATAAATGTTTCATATACTTTAATTTGTGGATTTAAAATAGAATATGCAAGATAATGATATTACATGATAAGCATGAATTTGGACTAGCTATAGAATTACTTTTTTTAGGATAGTGATGAGGAAGATGAAGACACTGAAAATGCTGAGGCTGCAAGCAGTGGGAAAGTCACCAGGAGTCCATCTCCAGTTCCTCAAGAAGAGCAGAGTGAACCAGAGATGACTGAAGAAGAAAAAGAGTACCAAATGGTAAACTATTCATTTCAATGACAATATTTTGAAGTATATTTGATTACAGCATTATATTACAGGGTTTATTCTGTTTATAATTTTTTGAATTGTTTGTTGGCTATCTTAGACATTTAAACTTAGAACAAATGAAACAGTTATAAAATATATGTTAGCACTGTAGACTCTCATTTAACCAGTATCCATGGGGATTGGTAGATGCCAGATAAATACAAGTAGATTATCTGTGAACTGGAACTCAAGCAACCGGCAGAAAAGTTTTGGGCAATAATGTCTACAAAGTCCAGGTAACACTTATAATGTGAAACCATAGCTTATAAAAGAGTTATTAAGCAAATTTCTTAATGCAGATGTTATAATTAATGTTTTAGTATATGAGATTCCAGACAACATGTCTTCCGCTGATTTTCCAAAGTGTATTCTTTGAATACAGAGAAAGATTTAAAGACTTCATAAAAACATAAGTTTAGAAAGTCCTGGGTGGAATTCAGGTAAACGTTTCTTCTTTGAAAGTTGTCTAGAGCCTGTCCCATCCATAATGTGTATTGTCATTTCCTGAAATTGAGAGTATAATATGCTGTATTTCTTATATTGAAAGACTGGTGATCTTGGAATGTGTTTAGAAGGTACTGATTCAGTGTACTCTCAATTTTTTTATTAGAGATTTATAGTTTTTGACAGACAGAAGTGGGAGGGCCCAGAGCAGTTTCTGTAGTTGAACATCATCAGTTTTTTGACGTGGTTTCATTCCACACAGGTGGGTAGGGATCACGCAATGTGGGAACCAAGCTAGGGGCCTCCTGCATGAAAGGTACACTCCACGAGCTGCGGGCCAAACCAGGGGCCTCCCACAAAAGGGAAATTCATCCCAGCGAGAGCCAAACTGGGAGCCTCCTGAAAGGGAAGCACACCCCAGTTCATCACATGGGTCTGCACATGCCAGGTCCGGGACTCGATCTCGGATCCCAGGGCTGCAAGGCGAGCTCTCAGCCCGCTGAGCCATCCCGGCATCCCCAGTGTACTTTCAGTTTAATAGATGAGTACTGTAATCTGGAGCCCAGAGAGACTAAGGGACTAACTAATAAGTCAACATTTGAAACACTTGTTGGTAGCCAAACCATTGCTAGAGTCCATTTTTATTTTAAGTCTATTTTACTCTATAGTACAGCAATCAAGAGGAAAAACTAAGACTTCATCTGACAGTGGAATAACTGCTTTTCCCTTATTTATTTTGTTTTTTGTTTGTTTGTTTTTAATAAAGATTTAATTGTTTGAGAGAGGGAAGCGGGGAGGCCCCAGAGCAGTCTCCATAGTTGTACATGGTTAGTTGTGACATAGTTTCATTCCACACAGGTGGATGTGGGGCCATACGGGGTGAGAACTGAACTGGGGCCTCCTGCATGGGAGGTGAGAACCTTCACTGCCATCTGGTAGTTACCAGTTGTGCCACAGTTCAGCATATGAGTTTACACAGGCTGGAGCCAGGAATTGATCCCCGAACTTTGTGGTTGCAAGGCAAGCACTCAACCTGTTCAGCCATCCCGGCATCCCCTGTTTTTCCTGTTTTTCCTGTTTTTTTTCCCACTCACATTTTACCTTGAGCTAAGCAAGTTCCTAATGATTTAAGGAGCTAGTGTTTAGATTCCAGGATAACTTAGTACTTGTGCAGTTGCCTTGCAATTGCAAGGTCCGAGGTCTGATTCCTGTCTCTGGCCCGTGCAAATCTCATATGCTGAACTGTGGCTTAACTTGTAACTGCTGGGATGACTCAGCGGCGAAGGTTCTTGCCTCCCATGTGGGAGATTCCCAGTTCGATATCCACCTCATGTGGCCCCACATCCACCTGTGTGGAATGAAACCATGTCACAACTAATGGTGTACAACTATGGAGACTGCTCTGGGCCCTCCCCCTTTTCTCTCTCCCTTCCTCCCTCCCTTCCTCTCCCTCTCCACTCTCCTGTCTTCTCTCAAACAATAAAACAAATCTTAAAAAAAAAAAAAAAAAGAGAAACTAGTGTTGTGCTGCTTACTAGTAATATTAAATGAAAGGGTACTACTACTCTGTTCAACTTAAAACACCTATAGAAAATTTTATTAATAGGGACTTCTAAAAAATGTTTTGTCTTTACATTTAGAATTCAGCATCTTTACAAATAAACTCGTTTTCTTAATCCATGATTTTGAAATTTTTTTAAGTTTTGATATTTTAGAGTAATTTTCCTTCCAAGTAATTTTCTTGGAATGGCTGATATGATCTTTAAAAATGTTTTATGAAATTGCTTTGCCTATTAATTTTTTTGAAAATGTCAAACTATTAGTAACTATAATAATTAGAAATAATATATATTCCTCAGATGTTGCTAACAAAAATGCTTCTGACTGAAATTCTATTGGATGTCACAGATGAAGAAATTTATTATATAGCCAAAGATGCCCACCGGAAAGCAACGAAAGGTATATTGTGGCTGTTCTTGGTTTTGTTTTTCTGGGGTATTTTGGTTTTGGTATTTTGAACTTTTTTTTTTTTTTTTTTTTTCTGCTGTTCTTGTTGAATTATTAGCAGATATTTGAATATTCTCTCTTGCATGTTTTAACTCTTTGGGAAAGATTAGACTTTTAGATACCATATTATAACTATACAAATATATTTGTTTTATCCAACCAACCTGAGCACAAATTAGCAATTATGCTATTGTTCTATAAAATGTATTCTGGAAAATTCTTGATGGTCAATTTATTTCACCTGATTTTTTTATAGATACCATGGTATTGGTGTATGACTTCTAATGCAATATAATTTGACAAATGAATTGAACTATGAACCTTCAGAGTTTTCATTTTATCACTTATAATTCTTACAGATGCAAGGGATTCTCTCACCCAGCTCCCATATTTTTAGTAACACTTAAAAAATATATTGAAAGCAAAATTTAAATTATGGGCCATACCTCAAAGATAAAAATATCGATATACTATAAACATTTTTCTTCATTATAAACCATTTCCAACTCACATGAGAATTATACTTTCAAGGCCAGACAGGCTGCTGGTTTAAAATGAATGTTATATTTTTAATGTTTCTTTTCTCCCCAAAAAGCAGCAATAGTAGTAGATTTAACAATACCATAGACTCTCATGACTATGAAATCGTGGCTATTTGTGTTAACATGTTGTTCCTGTTGTTGATGTGATACAAAGCTCCTGCAAAACAGCTGGCACAGTCCAGTGCACTGGCTTCCCTCACTGGACTCGGTAAGTATTCTCCTTATTTGTGAGAGGGCCTTAAAGGGAAAATCACACTTACCTTGTCTCTCTACATATGCTGTTTTGAAACTGTACTATTCCTTCTCAGTTTATAAAACCTAGATCTTAGGGTTATATCAGTCTCTGAAAGGTTTGCCTATTTTTTTGAGTAAAGAATTCAGTGTCATTATTATAAATGTGGTGACTAATTCACAGTTTATTGGGGCAAGTTTTAATAGATATAATTTAGCCATGATAGTAGTTAAGCTCAGTTTCAAAATTATTGCATACTTTAGGAAGAACCTATCCACTAATTTTTCTAAGTACCTTTATGTAGATTGTGTTGCATCAAGTCCACAAGTTTACCATAGAGGAAAGGGTTTATCTTATAATAGTACTGATGTGTTCATAATTTGCTATTTGCATGATATATTATCAAGTATACAAAAGCTTGAATTAGTCTTTTCCACATCTTTATTTCAAATTAATCTTTGAGGATCAACAGAAATGGGTAAAACTAATTGCCCATGTGATTTTGTTATGATTACTGTTTAGATCACTTCAGGGTGGGGAGTAGTTTTAGCACCATACCATTTCTACCAGTCACAATTAGAATATTCTAATTATTTTAGGAAAAAAATAATTAGCATACTACCTGGGATTGCTAAGCTTTGAACAACAAAAAAGTTAATTTTAGAAATATTTCATGATCATCATCAATTTTAAGGCAGTTGAATTTATTATGCTTTAGTGAGGCTTTCTTTGTTACTGCCCTGATAAATGGTATAATTGGTTAACGTGGACAGTAAAACAAAACCATTGCGATGGTTCCTTTGTGGTGAGAAACATATCAAATATTCCAGGAAGGATAAGATACTGAGTATTAATTATCATAAAGGTTCTATGAACTCCTTAAGCATTGGAATTTGTGCTTCTCCCCACCCCGAATAAGCATATTCTTCCAAGAAAATGCAGTGAAAAAAGAAATGAGCTTTCTTCTCGGACCTTAAAAAGTTTTTAGTGTGTACGATAATTTTTCCATATGAGAGACTGGTCTTTATGCACACACAGGTGGACTGGGTGGTTATGGATCAGGAGACAGTGAAGATGAGAGGAGCGACAGAGGCTCTGAGTCTTCTGACACTGATGATGAGGAATTACGGCACCGAATTCGGCAAAAACAGGAAGCTTTTTGGAGAAAAGAAAAAGAACAGCAGCTGTTACATGATAAACAGATGGAAGGTATATCTTTTATTCTCACTTTAATTGTTGTACAGTTTTGTTTGTACTTCTTTTAATTTTTCAACCAACCTAAAATATCGAAGAGTAGAATCAAGGCTAGATTATAAATAGTATGATATATTGGAAGCTAAGGTTTTTGGCTCGTTTGTAATTTTTATTAAACATAAAATGAAAATTAATTGTAGTATTCAAAATTAATGAGGTCTTGTCCAGAAAAAGTCCAGCCATAAATGCCTCTATTTTTCATATTACATGGCTGGATACTTTCCAGACAGCCCTCATATAGTTTGTATTACGTGAACTTTTGGTTTGTTTTGGGAGATAATTAATTTACAGTGGCTTTAAGTGAAGTTATTTCAGTGCATTTGTATTTCTTTTTAAAGTTCTTAAAGTGAAAAGATTTTTGAATTGGAATATATTTGTAAAACTATTGAAAAGTAATTTGTAGCTAGGATGTTTACGGAAAACAGGACGTTTTAGAACTTAAGTGTGGAATACTGTACATGATTGACTACTGTTCTTAACAGTTTACATAATGATACTAGCAATAATAAAAGAATATATAGAATTTCTTTGAAAAATATTACTTGAACAATATGAAAAGTAATTAAGAGTTAGCAACCTAAAGTTCCTTATGAATTACATGTTTAACTTTAATTTCCTTATTGAATAAAAGGGAAATTTGTCTTACTTGCTTGAGATATACGTATTTTCCGGCGTATAAGACGACCGGGCGTATAAGACAACCCCCTAATTTTACAGTTAAAACATAGGTTTAGGCCTATATTCGCTGTATAAGACTACAGCCTCGGAAGTGGGGGGTAGTCTTATACAGCGAATATAGGCCTAAACCTATGTTTTAACTGTAAAATTAGGGGGTTGTCTTATACGCCCGGTCGTCTTATACGCTGGAAAATACGGTACCTCTACACTTTGATACTGTATAGCTGTACTGTGCAGGAGGGTATCTAACTATATGTAGCTATTGAGCATTTAAAATGTGGCTGGCCTAGATGTAGATATAAAATACATCTTAGGTTTTAAAGACTTCATGTTGGAAAAAAGTCGTATTTCAGTATTCTTTTAAATTGATTACATGTTGAAATGATTATTTTCATATTTCATATTTTTAATATTTAATAAAATATTAAAATTAGTTTTACCTGTTTCTTTTGACTTTTTAAATTCATCCACTAGAAAATTTGGCATTACTTATGTGACTTGCTCTATTGTTACAGTATTAGAGCTTAAAATTTAGTAATATGGGATTTTTTCAGTTTACATTTTACTTTTCTGAACATTATTGTCTTTTTCTATTTCAGAAGAAAAGCAACAAATGGAAAGGGTTACGAAAGAGTTGAATGAATTTATCCATAAAGAGCAAAATAGTTTATCACTACTAGAAGCAAGAGAAGCAGACGGTGATGTGGTTAGTGAAAAGAAAAGAACACCAAATGAATCTACATCAGTTTTAGAACCCAAAAAAGAGCATAAAGAAAAAGAGAAACAAGGAAGGAGTAGATCAGGAAGTTCTAGTAGTGATAGTTCCAGTAGCAATAGTAGGACTAGTAGTACTAGTAGTACTGTCTCTAGCTCTTCATACAGTTCTAGCTCAGGTAGTAGTCGTACATCTTCTCGATCTTCTTCTCCTAAAAGGAAAAAGAGACACAGTAGGAGTAGATCTCCAACAATTAAAGCTAGACGAAGTAGGAGTAGAAGTTACTCTCACAGAGTGAAAATAGATAGCAATAGGGCTAGAGTAAAGATTAGAGATAGGAGGAGATCTAATAGAAATAGCATTGAAAGAGAAAGACGAAGAAATAGGAGTCCTTCCCGAGAGAGACGTAGAAGTAGAAGTCGCTCAAGGGATAGGCGAACCAATCGGTCCAGTCGCAGTAGGAGTCGAGACAGACGTAAACTTGATGATCAACGTGGAACTCTTAGTGCGAGCAGTCATAAACATAAAGGTGAAGCTAAAGAACAAGAGAGGAAAAAGGAGAGGAGTCGAAGTATAGATAAAGATAGGAAAAAGAAAGACAAAGAAAGGGAGCGTGAACAGGATAAAAGAAAAGAGAAACAAAAAAGGGAAGAAAAAGATTTTAAGTTTAGTAGTCAGGATGATAGGTTAAAAAGGAAACGAGAAAGTGAAAGAACATTCTCTAGGAGTGGTTCTATATCTGTTAAAATCATTAGACATGATTCTAGACAGGATAGTAAGAAAAGTACTACCAAAGATAGTAAAAAACATTCAGGCTCTGATTCTAGTGGAAGGAGCAGTTCTGAATCTCCAGGAAGTAGCAAAGAAAAGAAGGCTAAGAAGCCTAAACATAGTCGATCGCGATCCATGGAGAAATCTCAAAGGTCTGGTAAGAAGGCAAGCCGCAAACACAAGTCTAAGTCCCGATCAAGGTAGTATACTTTTTAAAGTATTTTGTCTGATTTTTAAAAAAATTTGACTGAATTTATTCAAAGTTGAAAGTGTCCTTTCTCTCTCTCTCTTTAATAAACTCAATTTGGTACTTGATAAATGATCATAATCTTAAGTAATTTTAGAAATCCTATCTAATATTATTTATTTAAATATTGAAGATTCTTTAGTTTAAAATACATTTTTATTTTTAAATTTTGTCTTTTCCCTTTTTTTTTTTCTCCAGATCAACAACCCCTCCCCGTCGTAAACGCTGAGGAATGATGTGGCAAGAATGCCATGATGTTTAAAAAATTCCATGAGTTTTAAGGGCTTGTCTCATTATAGAGGCACATTGTGGCTGTGTAGGTGAAACCAGAAACTTTTTTTTTTAATCTGTAAATAGGTGTACTTTTTTCCAAATGCTGCTCTGAGTTACTTAGTAGGATTTCTTTGTATTACTTTTTTTTTTTTTAAAGAAATAGTACATAATAGACTATAAACATGCTATTCTCTTTCAGCTGTAATGTTCTTAACATTATTCTTGAATGTACTGTGATGTCAATAAAGCTCTTTAGTTCATTTTTGTTAACCTCTTGCACCTTAATTTTATGATTTTAATCTTAAGTAACGTACTTTTATAGAAAGGCAGCTGGAATTTTGTATAACAAGTTTTAAAGGTACTTCCTCTCATCTCCCCCAAAGCAAATGGTTTTATCTCAATAGTTTGTCAAAGTTTGTAAGTTGTACCCATGAATTTTTGTCAAATTCCAACTTTAAGGGTGTGGAAAAGGGCCAAAAACAGACCTTTACTTTTCATTTGGAAGCATTTAACATCTTTCTAAACTTTTCATTCTTAATTTGGAAATTTTCAAGTAATATATTTTCTGTGTGTTTAAATTATGGTTCACTCCTGTAAAATGAATGAAATTGCTGGAATCAATCAAGCCAGAGCACCTAATTAGAGTTAATTTATATGGAATGATTGTTTGTGACACTAATGGTCAAGTCTGAAACTATATTCTGTGGTTATCCATCCACCTTTGTTTTAGAAGCATATTTTAAACACTTTGAGGTTATAGAAATAAAATTCACAATTTAATATATATTTTTCAAGTATAATAACATCAGCTTAGTGGAGGAAAGCTGTATTATGCAGGTTTATGTCAGTTTCATAACATTGAAATGGTCTGGTTTTGTCAGTTTCTTAAAAATTTATGCTCAGTGGGTGGTCTAGCAATTTAAGACAGTCATAACTTACTAGTAAAATGAGGCTCTGTAGGCATTGAAATGCTCAACTGCTTTCAGGGTCCATGTATATGTGATTCACTTAACCACACTAGTCAGATAAGTCTGAAAACAAATACTTCTAAATTTTAATTTAAAAAAGCAGGTGCAGGTCACAGATAAGTTTTAAAGTATGCCTTTTTTCTTTTTTCTTTTTTTTAATACCAGCAATAGTTTATTTTAAAATAAGCCAGATCTGGGAGCATTTGAAATCTTGCTCTTGGCATATTGTCCTCAGTTTGACTCAAACTCTTCTAAAAATTAAAAAATCATAAAATAAGCCAGATCTTTGCCAAGATCAGTGTCCCTCAAAACGAGGGTAGAAATAGATTTTTATAGTGTATCCTTGTACCTCTATATAGGTTCTTAAATAATTTCAACTAGTTACACATTTATCTAGAGGAAATAAATCAACTGTGAATAAATGCATGTTTACCAAAATGGTTGTTTTACAGTGAATTTAGTTCTGATATTTATAAAGTTGAAATTTCACTGAATAACTTAAATAGTTTGGAATTCTATATAGTTTAGACATCAGTCACATCTGGAGACAAAATAAAGGAAAGTGCAATATTTTTTGTGTAGATGAGCTAACATTCTAATTGCAGAATTCGTTATCCAGTTAATTTGTAATAGATAAGTTGTATAACATTTTCATATCTTAAAATGTTTTTTAGATCAATCTTCAAGTGAAATAATATTTTCAAAATAAAATTCTACAGAAAAGTTCTTCTGGTTATGATATGCACATTTTTGGGAAAGATGCATTAGAGCCAAAAATAGTATTTGTCAGTTTCATTTACTCTGCCATAATATGCAAGCTTCTTCTTATTTAAATTTGTAGATATTTTTTAAAACACAGTCATGATGTATATGATTATTAGTAGATACATTAGTGTTATAATTAGATGTTTGGGTTTTTCAGATTTTTATAATTTAGAGAATTCATTTCATTGATATGTAATGAAGTATGTTTACCTTGAGTGGTAAGATTTTATAAAATAGGGCTTCCATGATTTGAACACAAGTTAATTAAATGTATAATTTGGTTATGAAGTATTTTCTAAAATGACACCACCAGAAAATTAAGAGAGTCAGTTTCTGAGACAATCATTGGTCTGGATTGGTTAATAAAAAATGTTTTAAAAGGTTCTTTTAAAAAATATTTCTAGTGTATTAATCATACTTGTTTTTGTGGAATGGGGGTAAACCACACCATTAAGAGAATAAAATGTAATTTGGGAGAGGTAATTAAAAGATTTGTTTTAGGCCCCAAAATATAAATAAAGATTGGTGTGGAATCTAAATGTATGTTTTCTGCCATTGTAAAATGTCTTTTTATTAGCATCTGTTTCTAATGCTATAAATATACAATAGGTGAATTTCCCAAACATAGTCTGTTTTAGTGTCTGAGTTATTCTATTTCTTGAAAGAAGTACATGATGTGTAATTAGGTGAGATATTTTTCATTTTATATGGGAATTTTTACAGAGGAGTTGTATGAGATCCAAATTCTCTGTAATGTTGTCTTAAGAAAACCTTTTTATTTAAACTGAGTCTTTCCTATGTACATTAAAATCTATTTTAATTTAAAGAAGTTTCTAAAATGGTAGTAAGCACGGTTTAATGGTAATGATACTAGATTCATTGGATTATCCTGCCTGGCTCTGTTTCTTGATATATTTTGGGCAAATCACTTAATCATTATGGGCCTTAATTTCTTGAGCTGTATAAAGGTGGAATTAGATTATCTTCAAGGTCTTGAACACTTCAAGCTCTTAATTTCTTCAATTTTAAATAGAATTTGGTTGTATAGTCTAAACCTAAATGAGAAGATGCATTTTTATTAGCCCTAAAATAACTCATGCATGATGAGTTACATTTATACCAATAAAGTTTATCAGATATAGAGTTCTGTAAACACACACAGGTTCAATCTGCCACATTCTGATTATAGTAAATTAAGATAAAATTCTATGGGGTGGGGGAATAGGGTGGGGGCATCATCAAATATATGGTGATGGAAAGAGCCGATTTTGGGTGGTGAGCTCATAGACAATATAATGTAGAACTGTACATCTGGAAACTATGTAATTGTTGCCAACAAGTGTCAACACATTTGACAATTAAAAAGATAAAATTCTAATTGTTACTAATATATGTGAAATTTCATAACTAGAAAAACTTACCAGTTAAACCCTGAGTGGATGTAGTATATCATTTCAAAGGAATAAAGCTGTTAGCTGTAAAGGACCTGTTTTATCTTGAATGGAAAAAAGTTTATATAAAGATTATTAAATTTCAAAATATTAGACTTTTAGTTTTTTATAGCAAAATAAATTGGAGGTTCTAGTTTACAAAATGTTTATGGCTGAGACCATAGCCATGGTCTGGGAATAACTCCCAACAATGGACCAGTACCACATTCCAACTGCTAGTCCTTCCAACACAACTCAGGTTTAAGTGTCATTGGAAACTTTCTCGATATTTGTAGAGAAAAATACTATGCTAGTTTGCTTATCTTAGCCAAACCAGTAAGTATTCAAGAGGGTTTTGTTTCCTGTTGGTATGCAAATTAATGATTGCTTTTGTTGTTGAATTGAAAATGTAGTGGGAAGGCTCTGAAGCCCAGTGAGGTGGTACATTCAAAGAAATTACATTTAAATAAAGTTCTTAAAAATTTATTTAATCATACTTGCATTTTTCTTTTTCCTTGAATTTGTTACTCCAATAAATATAACATATGCTAAATGTTTTGTGCAGATCTTTGCCATTCTTGAGAGGAGCTCTGAAGAGATTGAGAAGTCTGCAAACACTTAGGAGGAGGTCAATTATATTACTAAGCAGACATCAGTGAAAAACCATCACTGAGCAGTACATTTCACGAATTCAAAGAACCAGTTACCAATTTGACCCTACCTGCTGAAAATGTACCATAATTGTTTTTTACCTTTAATGTTGAAATTTATTACAGCTCTTAACCAAGGAAAGGCTTTTAGAAGTAAAATGTTACTGTTCACCTTTATAACTAAATGAAATTTGCCTAACCTGAGTAACAGTCCCCTATATACCATAATTTAGGCCTTGTCCAGAATATTATCACTAGCAGAAATTTTCAGTTTAGATTTCTGGTCCTCTGACATTTGAGTACCTTAGGAGGGGATACAATTCTACCGGTACTTAAAGAAGAACTTTCATGCTTTTGTGACCAAGTTAGGTCAGTGTTGCTGGGTTCTAAATTCCTTTAGGAGACATCTGTTACATACGAAATCGAGCTCCAGGGAGTAAAAGATCACATAGCATGAAGTAGCACGATATTGACAGATGTTGAGCGTGAAGAGTATAATCACATAACACTAATACAACCGTGTTCCGGTTGGTTTCTGAACGTGTGAGGTGAATCTCGGAACCTTTGTGTTGGGGATTTTTTGCGGGAGGGACCGGAAAACAGGCGGATCCTTTCTGTCGCGATGTGGGGAGTCCGCAAGCTCAACTCCGGGAGTCGTTATTTAGCGGTGCTTAGTTCTGGGTGCTGGGGCACACAGGCTGGATGGCTTCGCTTAACTACGTCGGCGGGTGAGTGTGTGGCGATCCCTCATGCAGCCCACCGTGCAAATCAGCTGTTCTGCGCACGCGCAGGAGATGGCGGAATGCTGTCGCTGGGCTCTGGGGTCAGGGCAAGCAGGACCCTTGTTGCGGTCCTGTCCCTCTCTGTCAAGTGAATGCCCGGCCTGGGCTCTATCCCACCCCTTCCCGGAGCCTGGGGAAAATAGCTGAGGCTTGTGGTCCTGGCTGAGGCGATCGCTGCGCACAGGGCCCCGCCATAGATCCAGCGACCTTTGTCTCATTTTGGTTAAGTTCCTTCTGGAGTAGGCGACCACTCTGCCTGCCATTGTCTCAAGGTCGTGTGCTTTCTTCCATAGCCGCGGCGGGGACACCAGCTGCCGTCTCATAAGTATTAATAGCGTTTTATTTGGTTTTGTTTGCACCTATCTAGCCTTTTATCAGAAAAAATTTAAGGCAGCTATACGACTTTTTTATTAGTAGGTTAATTCAACAGACTGTATTAGCAAAGATAAAATAATGCACTGAACCTGATGCTGCTAGACCGCAGTTTAACTCATACTGTTAATGAGAAACTTAAGTTCATCCTTTACACGAAATGCTAATAAATACTATATGCCAGGCACTGGGAATTTTTAATGATACCTCAAGGGTCTCTTTAAAAATGTAGAATACAACTTAGATCAGGATATGATGAGCAAAAAATGGAAAACTTAAAGTCACGTTATTAGTACTGCCATACAGTGGAAAATAGTGTAGCCAGTAAAAAGGATGATTTAAATCAATGTCTGTCCACTTGGAAAAATGAGTGGGATATAGTGTTAAGAAAGTAAGTTACCAATCAGTGTGTATTACAAACTTAGAGATAATATATATATATATATATATGGAGATAAACAGAGAATAGAGATAACAAGCTTAGCAGTGATTATCTGTGGTGGAGTTGGCGATGTATAATTTTATTTATTTATTTTTTAGTAAACGTGTCTTTCATAATCAGAAACTTAGAAGAAAAATACAATATATTTCCAAATTCTGGGAGTGAACATAGGCGTATCAGTACACATTAGGGATTGGGGAAACTTCTTAAACAAGTATTTAGGGAGCTTGAAAGAGATGGCCAGAAGCAATTGGATTGGCCAAACCATCAGCTTGAATGTCTTAACGGGTGGCGAACCTTTTGGCGATTGAGTGCCAAAGTTTATGAAATAAGAGTATGACTCACGTGCCAACCCATTGAGTGAGATAGAGGTATCGATTATTTTTATGTCTATAAGAGCATAAACAATAATTTTTTAAATGGTATTCACAACTTCGCGTGCCGAAATAATTGCTCTGCGTGCTACTTTGGGCAAGAGTGCCACAGGTTCGCCACCCCTGGATGAGGAGGTTTCTGGGAAGCTGCTAGGCATTCTGAGTAGAGTGTTGCTGGAGGGCTGGAGATGAGGGTGGAGAGTGGCAAGAGAGGAGATGAGATGTTTTAGGCCATGACAAATTCATGAAAGGCTGTGTGCACATCCTCTGATTGACTTTATCTCAAGGACAGTGGGAAATTACAGGAGCAACATAATTAGACTTTTGTTTAAGAAGTAACACTTGGCAGCTGTATAGGAAGTGGGATGGAAGCAAGCAAGACTAGGCACAGGCAAGCTTTATAGCAATCCAGATAATAATGATTGCTGGAACTCAGATATTGGCAGGGTAGGGACCTTGTTCACGGTCACTGTGGTGCCTAGTAGGTGTTGGGTAAATGACTTGAATTCAATGAAATTTCCCCTCATTCCCTTAAAATCTCAAATACTAAGATGATCACAGATTCAAGGTGGAGAAAGAACTGTAGTATTCTATTAATACAAATTGAATTCGTTTCAGTTGTGAGGTGATTTTTAAAGCTCTTGAGAGTTATGGTAATACTGATGACGCAGGGACCATTTTGACAAAGATAGGGGAGATGAGAGGGAAAGATGTCACCACTGAATAGAGAGCAGGGAATGTCTCAAACTCTCTAAGGCTCAGTTTCATATTCATACCTGATATATCCGTATCTATGTATCACGGTGTTCCACGATGCTTTATATCTCATTCATCTACCTAAAGTCAAAGGGGTGGTATTTGAACAGGATCTTAAAAGGTAGTACACATAGGTAGGTAATAGAGATAGAAAGGATGGAAGAGAAAATAACATAAGCAAAAGCCTAGAAGCACTTTTTGTTGTTGAATATGTTGAAATGGATTTGGGCCAGACTGTGAAGGTCCTATTAAAAAACCAAAGCAAAAACAAAACAAAACAAAGAGAACATAAAAAACTCAGGATAAAATGTTTAGAGACTATGAAAAGACAAAATACAAAATGTAAACAACCCTTTGTCTTAATCCATTTGAACTGCTGTAACCAAATACCATAGACTGGGAAGCCAAGATTCAGTGTCTGGCGAGAGCTCACTTCCTGGTTCATAGATGGAGCCTTCTTGCTGTGTCCTTTGGGTTTCTCCTATAAAAGCACTAAACCAATCATGAGGGCTCCACCATCATGACCTAATCATCTCTCAAAGGCCCCACCTACTAATACCATCACCTTGAGGTTTAGGAACGGAGATAACCATTCAGACCATCATACTATTACCGTAAATTTAAGAAAGGACACTTAATGTCACTCATGATAAATTATAACCACACTAAGATGTCATTTTCACCTATTAGATTAGCAAAGATAAAAACATTTATTTGATAATACATTGCAAGGATGACTATCAGTATGGGGAAACCAGCACTAGAAATTATCATGTAGAACCCTGGGGTTGCAAATAGGTTCAACATCTGTAGGTGGTAATAACAAATTTATAAATGCACATGCCATTTGACACAATTCTTGGGATTTTATCTATAGTTACTATCAAAAATATATGAAATTACCTATGTAATTGAGTCTTATGTTTTTGGAATAGCAACAAAGTAGAAATAACTGAAATAAATGTCCATTAATTAGGGAAATGCTTAAATAAATTATGAGATAGCCATGCAGTAGATACCATGCAGCCCTAAAAAAGGAAGTTGTTTATGTTCTGTTAAGAAAAATTCTGCAAGAT
Source organism: Craseonycteris thonglongyai (assembly GCA_004027555.1). NCBI lineage: Eukaryota > Metazoa > Chordata > Mammalia > Chiroptera > Craseonycteridae > Craseonycteris > Craseonycteris thonglongyai. The sequence goes on from PVKE010018706.1 coordinate 28,046, forward strand.
ACATTGATAAGTGAAAAATAGCAAGGTTCAGAAGGATGTGTATATTGTGCTACATTTTGTATAAAATAAGAGAGATTGATAAAATAAACATACAAAAATGATACATGTATAAAATATCTCTGGAAGCTTACATACAAATCTAGTAACATTGGTTGCCTGCAGAGAGGAAAACTGGATAACTAGAGTCAAGGCTAGGAGAGGTGCTTTGTAGTGTTCCCTTTTATACTTTTTAATTAAAATTTTTTATTTTGAAATAATTTAAGACAAGATGTTGCAAAAATAGTACAGAGAATTTTCATATACCCTTCACACAATTCCTCAGTGATAACATCTTACCTAACCATAATTGTCAGAGCCACATAATTGCTGTTAGTATGATACTATTAACTACGCACCTTTAAACACACTCATTGTGTGTGTGTTACTAGACATAGAGATTTGTGTAACAACTACCACAATCAGGATGTGGAACTGTTTCATAATTACAAAGATGTTTCCAGGTACTACTCCTTTATAGACCCATTACCCAATCTTAACCCTTGGCAATTACTGGTCTGTCTGTTCTCCATTACTATAATCTTGCCTTTTCAAAAGTGTTATATAATTGGAATTATACAGTGTGTACCTTTTAAAGTTGTTTTTTGTTCCCCACTCAACATACAATTTATTTTATGTATCAGTAGTTCCCAGCTCAACATAAAGTTATTTCATGTATCAATAGTTCATTCATTTTGACTTCTGAGTAGTATTTCATGATACAGATATGTGACAGTTTGTTTAACCATTCACCTATTATAGGATATTTTGGTTGTTTCCAGTTTTTTACTGTGATGAATAAACTTGCTGTGAACATTTGTGTACAGACTTTTGTGTAGACAGAAATGTTTACTTTTCTGGGATAAATGCCCAGGAATGCGAATCCTGAGTTGTATGCTAAGTGTATGTTTAACTTCATTAGAAATTGCTAAACTGGGGAAAGCCGGGACGGCTCAGCGGGTTGAGCGCTCGCTTTGAGGCCATGAGGACCGAGGATCGAATCCCGGCTCCGGCCCAGGCAGGACCCACGTGCTGAACTGGGGAGTTCCCACAGTTCGGTTCTCTAACTGTCTCTGTCTCTGTCTCTCTCTCTATCTGTCAAAAAGTAAAATAGAAATAACTATGCAC
>PVKE010018707.1:0-29231 GCA_004027555.1 Craseonycteris thonglongyai
GTTGTCCATTGGGAAACTGTCTGATTGTTACCAACCAATGTCACCCCATTAAATTTAACAATAAAATATAATAATATTTAAAAACAAACAAACAAACAAAAAAACACAAAGTGAACTCAAGGGTGTTTTGCAACTGCTTAATAAATCATAATCTACAGCCCTTCCAAATTATAGTCACCCATTTGCGCTGTCCTTTAATATTGATTACCAGCTCTTGTCTCAAAGTGTGAATATTTTGTCTCCACTGGGAAAGCCAGGATGGTTCACTGAGTTACCAAGGATCGAGTCTTGGCCCTGGCCCATGCGGACCCATAAGCTGAAGTGGGGTGTGCTTCCCATGTGGGAGGCCCGCAGTTTAGTTCTTGCCGGGGTGAACTTCCCATGTGTGGGAGGTCTGTGGTTCAGCCCCCAGCATGGGGGGACATGCCTCCTAAGTGGGAGGCCCACCGGCCCAGTCCCCACACACCTGTGTGGAATGAGACTATGTCGAAAACTACAGAGACTGCTCTGGGACCTCCCCCTTCTATCTCTCTTTGTCTCTGTCAGTTTCTCTATCAAAAACAATCAAATAAATCTTAAAAAAAATATTTTATCTCCATTGTCTTTTAACTTTTAGGCATGTCAATGTAAGAATGTCCAATCCTGTAGAGAATTTTTATAAAAATGTATTTTAACCAAAAAGAGGATACACCTGGAATCAAGATCTCAACAGACTGAGATAAATGCTTTGGAGAATAAGAGTTTACAATTTCTTTTTGTGCATTTGAGACTGAGCAAGATTACATGAAGGTGGGAGGAAGCCACTAGGGATTGGGATTAAATAATCGCTAAGATTATGTGTTCTCTTGAGGGTGTGTAACCTAGATGCACAGAAACAATGCACAGGGCTTGCATATGGCAAAGACAAACCTTCTGCTGAAAAGTTATAGGCCTGGGGCCTGACTGCCCACCATGACCTGCCCAGCTGAGGATTTATGATGAGATCATTGAGAGGGTACTTTCCATAGAACCCCATCTTTCGTCCACAGGCATAAATAATCCATTATTGAGCATAATTTTATTCCCTCCTATTCTCCCTACAAACCACAGTGAAGAAAATCCAGTACATTTTATATAAACTTATGTATCGTTGGTGTTATGTTGAGCACTGGGCTTGGGCTGGGCCCAGCATCACAACTGTCTTTTTTGCTTTATGAAGCAGAATCAACATTCACAGCTGGACCATGTGACCTTAAAGCTTCTACAATTTATAATTCACCAAGATGCCTGTCTGTGAAACAGGTGACATTCTTACATTGAGATAAACTGTGTTCATAATAAATTTGCCTCAAAAATGGATATAGAATCTACCATACTGTATTTTCTATGGAGAGTAGAAGGTATCCCAGCTCTGAGATCGACTGTGCTCTCTTGGATCAAGCATTTAACCTCTTGGTCCTAACTTTATTCCTTTGTAAAATGAGGGTGTTGAACTACATAACCCATTTTAAGATTACTCTTTCTTAGTGATCTTTATTCAAAACTGAGTATATTTTGAAATTGATAAATAGAGATACTCCAAAGACCGTAATGCTCATTAAGAGTTTAGGGCTTTTAAAAGCCAGTGGATGTTCAAAAGACAGAATTACACAGTTCTTAGATACAGGGGGCAGTGCTAGCTGTGTGCTTCTTGCTCTCTCCTTGAGGAATTTATGTGCATCATCTCATCTCATCCTCACAAAACAGCCCTAAGTAAGATCCCCATTTGTAATGATGGAAACTGACCCCCAAAGAGATTAGTTAAGTAATTTGCCCAAAGTCACACAGCTGCTAGGTGACAGAATGGCACTCAACCAGGACCAGCTGGTCCAGAGCCCAAGTTCTTAACCTACATGCTAAACTGTATTCCCCAAGGATAATTGTATTCCGATAGACAGACTCTTGAAGATGCAAATGATTTAGTTAGAATGATGAGATGTCAGATTGGTAGAGACTTTTCTTGTTCCTTAAACCAATTTTGATTATTTTCTACTTTTCTACTCTTCTCTACTTTGAAATACATTTTGTACTGTGTGTGTATTAGTTAAGAATGTTAATAGAATCTAATTTTTTATAGCAGTTTTAGGTTCACAGCTAAATTGGGCAGTTGATACAGAGATTTGTCACATACCCTCTGCCCCCACTTATGTGGTACCTCCCTAGATCAACACCCCTCATCAGAGTGGTACCATGTAGGTTCATCTGACACTGATGCTGTGGATGAAGAAAAGGGTTCTATGGAAAGTAACGTCACAGGCTGATCTGATTATAAATTTCTAATTGAGCAGGTTATGGTGGGTAGTCATGCCCCAATCACATAACTTCTTTAGGGGGAGATTTTAAGCCCGTCTTGCTCACTGTTCTAGTGCATCTAGGTCATCGGTTCCCAAATGGTGCTACACGTACCCCGAAGGGTACAGGCTGGGCAGTTCAGGGGTACATGAAAAATAGTAACAATACTTAACTGTGTTACAAATATTGTAAAGTTAAATATGTGGTTTGTGCTTTTAGTGCAGTAGTTTTTTTTCCTAACGTATTACCTCATTTCCACTATTTTACATTAAAATAGGTACTGAACAAAAGTGTCAGTATTTTTAAAAACAACTCTTTTAAAAATAAGGGGTACAAATCCATTTCTACAAAATGGGTTTAAAAGGGGTACACAAATGAAAAAAAGGTTGGGAACCACTGATTTAGGTTAACATACCTTTGGCCAGAAGTAATACCCCTTGTAAGGGGTATTAACCTTCAAAAGAGCCCATAATCTTTTTTTTTAATGGTTTATGTAATTTTTTTCTAAAGATTTATTTTACTGTTTTGACAGAGAGAGACAGAGAGAAGGGGAAGGGCCAGAGCAGTCTCCATTGTTGTACGTCATCAGTTTCGACATGGTTTCAGTCCACACAGGTGGGCAGGGGCCACGCAGGGCAGGAATGGGGCTGGGGGCCTCCCTCATGGGAGGCACACCCCGGTTCAGCATATGGGTCTGTATGGGCCAGGGCCAGGCTTCTATTCTTGGGGCTGCAAAGCAAGTGCTCAACCCACTGAGCCATCCCAGCTGCCCCGAGTATATAATCTTGTTAACTATCCTGTGGTCCAGTGCCCACCTTCCTTTCTCCCCACTCCATGTACCCAGACTTCCCGCCGTAATTTCAAATGCGTTAAAACAGCTGCAAAACTTATTCTCTGGAGCATTTGAGATCTTGCTCCCTGGCATATGTTGTCAGCTTGGCTCAAATAAATTCTTGTAAAAATTCTCTACTGGTATGGATGTTTCTTACATCAACATTACATTATCATCACCCAAAGTCCATAGTTTATATGTACTAGGCTTTATTCTTGGTGTACATTCTATGAGTTTGGGCCAATAGATAATGACATGTATCCACCATTATAGTGCAGACAAAGTAGTTTCACTGCCCTAAAAATCTTCTGTGCTTCATCTATTCATCACCCCCCACCCCCGCCCTGCCACCCTAACCCCTGGCAACTACCAATCTTCTTACATCTCCATAATTTTGCCTTTTCTGGAAAGTCAGATTGCTGGAATCACACAATATGTAGTCTTTCAGATTGTCTCCTTTCACTTAGTATTATACATTTGTTTCTTCCATGTATGTATTATTTTAAATGGGAAAATATATGATAAAATTTCTTTTGAGGAAAAATAAAAAAGACACTATCTTAGGTGGCTGTTCTGTCCCCTGTAAACTGGGCTCTGCTCTGATTTTGCCAAAAGACTAGAGGTCATTGAGCTCTATTTGAACCGCCAGGTCTAGCCTCCTCAGAGGAGTTTATAATATGTCATCAGAAAAAAAAGTAGCCAGAGGGAAAAAAATCAAGCGTCCTAGTGAGAAGTGGTGTGTAATCAAAGCTGAATTTACAAGACCTATTTTTAGACGAATGCATGGCTCTTAAGAAGACTTTGTAAGTGGTGATACTTTTCTGGGAATAATAACAAAGACAGTCTGACAGGAGCCTAGAGAGAAGACTTTTGGAACTTTTAGACGCTCCAGAAAACCAAATGGTATATGCCCTGAACAGAATACATGACAGCAGTTTTCCATTGTGATACACTGGCAGTTGCCACATAATGTCTTCGGCTCCCTCACAAGGTCACAAGTGAGGTCGCTGCCCTGCCCCTGCTCCTGTGCAGGGGCGGTTGGGTTAAGCCCGGGGAAAGGAGGAAATCTAGGTATTCCTCCAGACCCCCACAGCCTCTTCCAGGACACCGGCAGTGACCTCAGGTCTCCACAGAGGTGGAATCCTTTCTAGTTTCTGGAACTAATTTCCAGTTCAGTGGCCCACATCTCTGACCACTGGGCTTGCCTGCCAATGTTACCAGAATATGGTCTTGCTGTTTGCCACCTTGTGAGCCAATAATTGAGAGACGAGGTTGGTGTGGGAAAAGCAGGTTTATTCCAAAGGCCAGCATTAAGGGAAGGCAGTGGATTCTCATCTCAAAGGGTGCTTTCCCTGTTCTTAGAAGGGCCAGGAGGTTTTATAGGCAGGCAGGTAGGGGGAAGTACAAAGTAAGTGGGAGACAGTCATGTGGGTTTCAGGGCTGACAGTTGAGAAATTGCCTCCTGGAGTCTCCAGGGTTGCTTTAAAATTACGTCCTAAATGCATCATCAACAAAAACGCTAGGGAGTTGCAACCATGGATTCCAGTGTCCCCACACCTGAGCATTGAGAAATTGTTCCTTCCAGGTTAGTGCTCCACTGATTCAAATTGGATTAACAAGGTCTGTGTCGCCTTAAGAAAGGGAACAAAACAGTCATTAATTCAAACAGTAGGGGTGTGGGGCAAACAAAGAAAAACAGTTGAATAGCAGGCAGTTAGGAAAGCAAGTTAGGGAGTGAATCCAACTATAAGCTAAGTCAATTTCCCAAATTTTACCCTTAAACCAACTTCCTGGCTCTTCTGTGTTATCTTTTCTCAGATCCTTCTTCAGCCTTCGTTCCTGTTTTCCTCTCTACTCTCCCATTGTCCCACCTACAGGGGTTGTGGGGCCAACCTGCCAGTTTGTGCTTTTATCTTATCACTACAGGAGCTCAGAAGAAATAAGGATTGGTCAACATTTTGAGGTGCCCTCTGCTGGCTGTCAGCAACGTGACATCAAAGTAAAGTCTGGACGTAGAATTCTTTACTTTGTTTAATAAAAATTTAAGGTGGAGACACTAGGAGTTAGGCTAAGTCATCAAAAAAAGAAAAAAAATGTTGCTCTATATTATAAAAGCTTATTCATTCCACAGAATTGTGTTTGGTTTGCTGTGGTTTACGATAGAGCCATGCTCCTCAACTGGGGATGATTTTGCCCCCAGGGGAATATTGGGCACTATCTGGAGACATCTTTGGTTGCCACAACTTGGGGTGGAGGTGTGCTATTGGCATAGAGTAGGTGGAAGCAAGGGATGCTGTTCAATGTCCTACAATGCACAACCTCTCTTCTATACCCAACAAAAAATGATCTGGCTCCAGTACAGTAAGCCTAACAGATAGTCCTGAGAAGGCTGAAATTAGACTAATAGAATTTTGGGGTTTGAAACAACTTAGATGTTAACTGAGACGTTCTCAACCTTGGTTGGCCATGGGATCACCTGGGAAGCTTTAAAATAATGACACTTTGGTTTCATCCCCACAGATTCTGAATTAATTTAATTTTTGGTTTGGGTATGGCCTTGGCATCAAGATTTTTAAATCTCCTCAGGTGATTTTAATACTTAGCCAAAGTTGAGAACCACTGATACAGTCAAAGCCCTCATTTAGTATATGTGCTGCCGAAGTGAGCACAAAACCTACATTTTGGGGGGGAGGGGGGGAGAATGAGGAAATAGGCCCTGCGGGTAAGCTCTCAGTGTTACAAAATGACAGAGCTAAGACTAACAATTTCTTGAAAAAAAGAAGATAACGTGGCACTACCATGACTTCAAAATACAAAACCTGTGAAAATACCTTAGCACTTTTTAAAAACTCAAAATCGTTTTATATTATTTTTAAAGAGTTTCAAAGATTTTTTTTTCTAAAAAGAAGACACTTCTTAAAAGGAATAATTGAAGCTTAGGGACGTGCAAATTAAAATCAGGAGATACCATTGCATTTATTAGTATAGCTAGAAATTTGAAAAAACCATGCACTCTAAGAACTAACAATACTAAGTGATGATAAAGCCAAAAAGTGGAAATCTCATACATTGCCAGTGGGAATGTAAAATGGAACAGCCACACTGGGAAACAGTTTGGTTCTTATAAAATTAAACCAGAAATCCCACTCTTAGACATTTATTCAAGAAAAATTAAATCATATTCACCCAAAACTTGTATACAAATGCTAACAGTATCTCAATTCATAATCACAAAATTGGAACAACCCAAATGTCCTTGAACTAGTGAATGAATTAGCAAACTGTAGAACATCCACATAATGAAATACTACTCAGTATTAAAAGTGAACGAACTACTAATACACACAACCACATGGATAAATCTCAAATGTAATATGCCAAATAAAAGAAGCTAGACTCAAAAGGCCACATAATGTATTGTTCCATTTACATAAAATTCTGGAAAAGACTATGCATTTGTTTAAACTGGAAGAAAGAACTCTATATCAAAGACTGTTTCACTGTATGTAAATTTGAGAAGTGACTAAAACAATACATCAAATCTCAAGAAATACAGAAAAAATAATAATAATTAAAAAAAACAAGAACAAATCACCAAAAATCCCATATCCCAAAATGAGTGTGACATTTGGTTAACATATTTCCAAGTATCTCTGCATACAAAAGAAAATAAATATTAAAATAGTATACTTTCATGTTTAACAATACAAAGAATTATAATACTATCCTGTTTAATTTTACTCAAATTTATATGTAAAATCACATTATAAATAATACTTTAAATTTAATTTTACTTGAATTTAACAAAAGAAAAGGAAACTGACGTGGTTGATGAACTTCAGATTTTTTTTTTTTCATCACAAGAAATATTTTCTAGGATGTCCCTCTAAAGTTAAGAAAAGAAATTATAAATCATTAAGAATTGGTAACTTTTAAAAGGAAATATGATTAACTTTAGACAAAACGGATTGACTCCTTGTTAGGAAAGGAGGTAGTATGAATTCTTATATTTGTCCCCACTTCCTATTGCATTTACCTGTGATTTCTGTTGATCATATACCGTATTTTCCGGCGTATAAGACGACCGGGCGTATAAGACGACCCCCTAATTTTACAGTTAAAACATAGGTTTAGGCCTATATTCGCTGTATAAGACTACAGCCTCGGAAGTGGGGGGGTAGTCTTATACAGCGAATATAGGCCTAAACCTATGTTTTAACTGTAAAATTAGGGGGTCGTCTTCTATGCCCGGTCGTCTTATACGCCGGAAAATACGGGTATTTTAACTTTGTCAGAAATTATAACATTTGCATTCTGGATTACAATTCTCTCAATTGGTTAGTCTTACTTTAGTATTTAAATACATCTGTGGTCACCATTAGACTTTTATCATGGCTTTTCCTACATTTAGGTTGCTTCAATTTTGTAAATTGGATTAGATGGTTAAGGAGTTTTTCCAAGAAGAGTTTTATGGGTTCTATGTGATCTCAGTTCTCTGAAATTTAGAAAAATATCTGTTTAAACAATAATTGTGCAGTCTGTAGTATTTCGGGTTACCCTTTTCCTTAGAACTTTGTAAGTATTGTTCTCTGATTTTGTTACATTAAATGTTGCTAAATAGTTTTTTTATACTAACTTCATTATTTTCCCTTGGAGGTATCTTGCTTCTCCCATCTAGTGTGCCTGAAATATTCTTTATTTCTACTCGAAGCTTTCTTGCTAACTTAATTGGAATATGAATCAAATGTTTATTTTTCATGTTAAATGTTCATTGAAAACAAACTGGGTACTTTCAATCTATTATGACTCATTTCAGGGAAAATCTTTTATATTATGTTTCTGAATATTTATTTTTATTTTATCATCTTTTGCTGGTGGTACCAATTATCCTTACATAGGACTGTTTTTATTTTTATTTTTATCTATCATCTTAACATCCTTAACTTCTTTGTGTATTTTCTTCTGTATTCACTCAGATTCTCTCCTATATTTTCTTCAAGGCATCAATTCAAATTGTCTTTGTTTCCACCTTCACTGGGAATAAATGATCTCATTCTATTCCTTTTAAGAGCCTTGTGCTGCTTTCTACCCACTTTTCTGCAAACCAAGAGTGTGGGTATGGGTGTGATGGAGGAAAGAGCTAGTCTGGGCTGAGTGTAGTCTTTAGTTGGCTTCTGTTATGTCTCCTGAGATTTTGTGGCACCTCAGAAGGGTGTGATCACAGAACTCAGCCAATGGTATATCCCACTTCTGAGTGCTCTTACTCATTCCTCAGACTCAGCATAATGCCCTGGGAAAAGGACAAGCTCTGGCAGCCCTTCCTGTCTCTGCAAATTCTGATTTTGACTTTTCCCAGGGCTGCTTACTCATCTCACACTCATTTACAATTAAGGATAATTAATGAGAGTTCTTATGGCATTGTTGACTTACTTCTCTTCAGGAGTTATGCTTCTGGATTCCCCTTGGTTACCAACCAAGTTTTGAAGTTTATGGCAGATCAGTAGTCAATAGGTTGAAAGTACTCACAGTGCTTTTTCATTTTTGGTTATGTATTTGGTAAATTATTTTGTTTTCCTCTATTTTATTTTATTTTTTATTCAATGATTTTGTGAGTGATTTTCCAGTCCTACTTTGTTGTACCATTTTCAACTGGAAGTCTGTGCCATGACTTAATATTTTAGGTCCCTTTTCTCATATATACAAATAGGAGGAAAGCCTGCCATTTAATGCTAAAAGGTTAAATGAGACTTCCTGAAGAAAATTCTGGCTTTCTCTCTAAATTATTTTAGGCTAGTAATTCAAGAGTGGCTCCCACTAGGGAATTCTGTAATTTACTTGTCTGATTTCAAGCGCTTAGAGGGCTATCATTAATCATCAGTGTATTCTGGATGTTGGCAAACTTCTGTAAAAGGCCAAATAGTAAACATTTTAGACTTTGTAGGCCACATAGTCTCTGTTGCAACTATTTTGCGCTGCTGTTGTAATAAGAAGACTTCATAGACAAAATGTAAATGAGTGACTGTGGCTGTGTTTCATTACAACTTTATTTATAGGCACTGAAATTTAAATTTCGTATTATTATCAAATTTCACAAAATATTGTTATTCTTTTGTTTTTCCAACCATTTAGAAAATGTAAAAAGTAATTATTTCTTCATGGTCCCTATAAAAAACAGGCAATGGGCCAGATTTAGACTATGAGAGATATAGTTTGCTGATCCTCAAACATACCATCAGCACTCTAAGAACTGGCTAGAGAGAATAATCTGGACCTTTACAGCTCCTATTAAAATCCCCTTTGAGGCCATGTTGAGCCCTCTCTCTTGCTAGAAGCCCACTTCCACCTCTTGGAAATGTACTTTCTCTACTTTTACTCTCAATAAATTTCTCTGTCACCCACATGAAAATACAAAAATCCCCTTCGAGAGAAATGAATGTAGGAAATATAACCCAAAGAACATCCTATCTATACACTCTTTATTAATTTTATATTCTAACTTTGAGTCAAGTTCAACAACTACTGAAAGACTATTAATTTGTACCAACTCACCTCAACTCTGAATAGAATCTCCTTCACTGAATTAAATATGAATATGATGCTTTCTACTTTTATCAATGGTCACTACAAAATAAAACTATTTTATTTCAGCTTTTGCACTCACAAAACAACTGCAGTATTATTGGAAACATTCTCCAACGAATCAGTCAGTGTTCTTATATAGGCTCCCCTACAGATGTTCTCTCAGAATTCAGTACTAGGAAACTCCTTCACTTTCATTTTCACAGTTCTCTCTCTCTCTCTCTCTCAGCTAATTGCACATAATTCTTACCAAACCTCCCTCTTTACACTGGCTTCTGGGAAGCTCAGAGTGCAATTTTATTCCCACTCCACAGCAACAATATTCACTCAGGGCCACTGTGGAGAACAACTCCAGGTGCCCCAAATTAGGAGGCTACTGTAGATATTTCGGTGAGAAAACTAATCTTCATAAAAAATGAAAGCCTTCTTTCTCCACTCGAGTTCGGGCCTACTTTGAAGGCCCGCTGCTCTGCCCCTTTGCCAGGTGTCTTGAAAAACCACCGTTCCTTGGAAGAGAGCTATCTTTTATGCTCCCTTGAAGTAGATTTTTGTATTCTCTTAGAGGAAGATGGTAAAGGACATATTCAGTGGGAAACTGATTACCTGAAGGGTCTCTCTGGAAGCTTGTCTTGAAAAAAACTCACTTTCTGTGTTGGGTTAATTGCAGAGAATTGCAATGAAAAAGCTAGAAGAAAAACTTGTTAGAACCTGGCAGGCTATTACTCTACTTTCCTTATGTCAAACCTTAAGACACAGTGCACCTGTGACTTGCCCTAGACTCTGAGAGGCCATATGCACACATGTCCACCCCTTACAATCCTGCAGGCACATGACTAAGCCTTTTGCAAGATCTGATAGTGTACACAAAGGTGCTCTGTAAATTTCCTAGGAAATTTAAATCATCAAAGACTTGCACAATCAGCATCTTTTAGTGCTCAAGGAATAATTTTAAATGGTATTTGCCCCATCTCTGTAATTCAGAAAGTGGTTGGTGTGTATGTGTTTGAAAAAATATATACTTCTCTATCGTCATCTAATTTGAATTTTCACTTTGTCTTTGTGTCTGGGTGAAAGGCTACATCTTTGTGTTTTTTTTTCTTCCTCTCAAAACATACCATCATCTCTCTTGAGACCTTTCATAGTGAAACTCTGGCGTTAGGTACCAAGTCTTCCATACTGCTAACTACCTAGGGCACCTGTTAGTAGGTCAAAAGTGGAACTATGATTGGTCTTTCTATTTTGGGGACTTGTCAGTGCCTAAGATCTGAGCATTTTTACTGGTGCTCCAACTAATTTTACTGTAAGGATCAAAAAAAAGTATTGGGACAAGTTCAAATCAAAGGTTATGAAGACATTTTCCTATGTTTGTAGTCATGATAACTTATTTTAAAATTGACATTATCAGGTACAATAATTGAACCCTTAAATTGTCATCACAAGTTTGCTGAAATTAGCTATATTTCAGGTAAAGATTATCAAAAATCTTTGTTGAATTGGCTTGATTCTTTGCCTTCTGTCAGTGTGTTTAGATTTTATTCCATCTTTACTCACATATTGCTATTATTCATTACTGCTGCACATTATAGGTTTATGGACTTTTTGTGGCCTGGAATTATGTATATTCTAGATTGAGTGTGCCAGTTAAACTCCGCACCAACATTACATGTCCTAGCTTCAGGCAAAAAGTTAATTTAGAGTGAAGCTCAGAAATTCCTCTTATACTTTTCTGGTTTATATATAATCTGACAAGTTGATGCTAAAAGTGAACTGTCTTTTGTAATAAAATTTTCAAACCTCTGGCTGCTAATACAGTAGGCTTTTCATTAACGGGACTAAGCAATTGGTACTCTCACACAATCAGCAAAACTCTTTTGCTGGTTGCTTGAGATTTTGCTGGTTGCTCAAGAGTGCAAGTTGCTTGAGTTCTGGCTAACAGAGAGTCTACTTACATTTAACTGGCATCTACCAATCCCCGTGGGTGCTGGTTAACTGAGAGTACTGTATTTCCGTTTCTGATCATAATCATTACTGGAGATCACATGCATTTTCTTTGTGACCCTTTGGAACCTAAAATTTTTACATCTTCTCTGTCAAGAAAATTGTGTGAGGAAATCATTTTATTTATAAATAATTGGCATCATTTTAAAATTCATTTCCTTAGGATTCTTAAATGTACTTTTTCAACTTTATTACTGATTGATATTGAGAAATGGAATGGTTTTGACATCAAAATTGACAAAAGCTTGTATGATTTATGAGGTGTGACCATTAAGTTCATGACCTTGCCAAGGTATGCTTACACTGGCAGCACTGTATAAACAACTCAGTAAGGTTTCATAACCTTAGTACATGAGTGTCTCACAGCTGTTTGTATGAACATGTGATGGTGTCTTGCTGAGTGGCATTCATTACTGTTGTTGTGTGGTTTTTGTATTGTTGTGTGGTTTTGTGTGCTGTCGTGAGATGTCAGAGCTTGAACTAGAGCAATGAACAAACATTAAATTTTTTGTTAAACTTGTCATGAGTGGAAGTGAAATCAGGGACATGTTAGTCCAAGTCTATGGGGATCATGCCATGAAGAAAATGGCAGTATATAAATGGAGTAAACATTTTTCTTAGAGGAAAGAAAGCATCACTGATGCAGAGTGGTCAGGGCTCCCAGTAATGAGCAAAACTGTCAAAAACATTACAAAAATTTATCAAAATGTGTATCAAAACCATCAGCTGACTGTGAGAAGCATAAGAGACCAAGTAAGAATCAACAGAGAAACAGGAAAATCTTAACTGAAAATCTTGGCATGAGAAAGGTGTGTGCAAAAATAGATTTGAAGGAGCTCACCAATGTACAAAAGCAAAGAAGAGTCAAAGTTTTCCAAGACCTTTTGGAGAGTCAAGACAATGGTTTGGGCCATGTTATCACTGGTGATGAAACATGAATAAACCAATACAACCCTGAAACAAAGGGTCCAAGTGCACAATGGAAGTCAGCCAATTCTCCAAGACCAAAAATTTCCATCAGTCCAAATCAAGAGTCAAAATGATGTTGCTAACATTTTTTGATATCAGAGGAATTGTTAATTATGACTTTGCACCAACTGGACAAAAAGTGAACCAAGTTGACATTTTGGAAGTACTGAAAAAGCTGTGTGAAAAAGGTAGAAGAAAACAACCTGAATTTTCTCCAACAACTCTCATGGCTCTTGTATCACAACAATGCACCAGCTCACAGGACACTGTGAAGGAGTTTTTAGCCAGTAAACAAATAACTGTATTGGAACACCCTCCCTACTCATCTGACCTGGCCCCCAATGACTTTTTCTTTACCTGAAGTTTAAGGAAATATTTAAAGGAAGACATTTTTATGACATTCAGATCATCAAGGGTAATAGGACAATGGCTCTGATGGCCATTCCAAAAAAAGAGTTCCAAAATTGCTTTGAAGGGTGGACTAGGTGCTGGCTTTGGTGCATAGCTTCCCAAAAGGAGTACTTGAAAGGTACTGGTAGTGATAGTCAGCAATGAGGTATGTAGCACTTTTTCTAGAACAAGTTCATGAACTTAATTGCCATGACTCGTATTCCTAACTTATCAGGTACATGGTCTCACTGAAATGTTGACAGTTACATTTTATGTACTGCAACCAAGATGTAGAAGTAGGTTTAGCTCATTAAATGGATATTTCTGGATCCATACTTGGATCTATAGGAACATGGCAAATGAGGCAAAAGCAGAAGTAATGATAAGAAATATTCAGTACTTCAATGTTGTTGACAATACTGGGCCTTTGAGGGAAGACCAGGGAGAAATTTTTTATTAGGCTGAAGAAATGTCTGTAATGAAAATTTGATTGGATATAAAGACCTTCCTAATAATGAAGGTTGTGAAATCTTAGAATCACTTTTTAAGTGCTGATGGATTTCTCTTTCTTAAGAGAATACTCATAGATGCAAAACTGGTCAGGATGATGAGCCTTAAGATTTTGATACTCCAAGTGTGGTCCACAGACCAACAGCATTAGTATTATCTGGGAGTTTGAAAGAACTGCTAGCACTCCTCCACAGATACACCAACCAGAATCCACATTTTAACAAGATGCCTATGCTATTTGTATGCACATTAAAGTTTGAGAAGAAAATTGCCTTGGAGCACTGTTCTCAACCTTGGCTGCAAATCAGAATAAACTGGGAAGTTTTAAAAAATATTGATGACCACCTCCAGAGATTCTTATTGAGTAAGACTGAGATGTGGGACTGACATGGGGCATTTTTAAATTTCCCCAGATAATTCTAATGTTCAGCAGTTCCCACTGCCTTAGAACTGGCTAAGTGGCTTACACAAGTCCATTGAAGCCATGGATTTATAACTTCCTGATTATTTTTTTAATTGTGGTAAATGAAAAAAGAAAAAACACATAACGTACTACACTTGATCTTACTTAGCCAAATGGCCCAGAAGTGATAACAAACAAACAAACAAAAAACAACATATAACATGAAGTTCACCTTTTGATCACTTTGACCATTTAAGTTTCAATTCAGTGGCATTAAGTACCTTTACAATGTTATGTAACTATCACCACTATCCATTCCTAGAACATCTTCATCATCCCAAACAGAAACTTTGTACCCATTTAACAGTTAATCCCGTTCCCCCCTCACCCCAATTAGTCCACTTTCTGTCTCTATGTATTTACTTATTCTGGAATGTTTTATATAAATGTACTTACACAATATGTGGCCTTTTGTGTTGGGCTGTTTCACTTAGCATACTATTTTCAAGGCTAATCCATATTGTAGCATATATCAGAATTTCATTCCTTTTTGTGGCTGAACAATATTGCATAATATGGATATATCACATAGTGTTTATCCATTCATCTGTTGATGAACATTTGGCTTTTACTCACCTTTTGGTTATTGTAAATAATGCTGCTACAAACATTGGTGTACAAATATCTGTTTGTCTATCTGCTTTCAGTTCTTTTGAGTATATACCCAAGAGTGAAATTGCTGAATCATGTGGTAATTCTATGTTTAAGTTCATGAGTAAAGACTATCCTTTCCTTCCATAGTGGCTCCATCATTTTACATTCCCACCATCAATGTGTGAGGGTTCTAATTTCTCTACATCATCTCCAACACTTGTTATTTTCTGTCTTTTAAAAATTAATAGACACCATGATTGTTTTTTACACTTAATGTTTATTATATGGAAATAGGTACCACATGAACAAAAAATAGTTACATGGTGACACACTGACTATAGATTCTCTGACGGCTTCAGTGGTTTCTGTTTTGAGTGTGGCACAACTACAGCTGCAGAGCTACCAGCCCTGCTTTAGCAAGGAATAGGAGAGATAGGAATTGGGAGAAGGCAAGATCAGTGTTGCCTCACTCTTACCAAGGGGGTACAGTTAGAAACACCAAGAAGTTAAGGCCCCCAATGGATTACTCCCTTTACCCCAGGTCACTCTGCCCTTTCCTGTGGAGGGTTCTGAACCTCCACAAGGCTGTAGTTACATGTGATTGCATCCTCAAGGTTGAAAATTGCCCTGCAGCCTGTGGTGCAGGTGCAAGGTGGTTGGTTGGGCTTTTGTTCACAAGGTGACTCACTTGAATTATCTCAAGTAAGAAGGAGGCTATTCTAAGGATACAAGGGAGGCTGCATCCTTCACAGTGCAAAAGAAAGCACAACTGAGCTTTGGGGAGACAGAAGAGAGAGGGTGTTTGTAAATCCAGAGATGAGGCTTTT
The DNA here is from genome assembly GCA_004027555.1 of Craseonycteris thonglongyai. Classification (NCBI taxonomy): domain Eukaryota; kingdom Metazoa; phylum Chordata; class Mammalia; order Chiroptera; family Craseonycteridae; genus Craseonycteris; species Craseonycteris thonglongyai. The sequence continues at coordinate 15,473 of PVKE010018707.1, forward strand.
GAGACCTCTCTCTTGCATGAATGAAGCTTTCCTCTGATGTTCCTTCATTAATGGATCCTAGCTCTTTGCACATCTACTTCTTTCTGTTATGCAGTTGTAGTTTTTCTCTTGATGACTATATTTTCTCTACCTCAACTTCTGCTTCTTATAAATTCAGTGTGTACAAGGCTCATTGAGCTTCTACAAGGCTTTCAGTCCCTACAGCTGCCATGGGTGACTGCTTACCGGTAATTCTCTCAAAGTTCTCCAGAGCAGGGATTCCCCAACCCCCAGGTCAAAGACCGGTAACAGGACCGGGCCTGTTAGGAACTTGGCTGTACAGCAGGTGAATGGTGGGCAAGCAAATGAATCTTCATCTGTGTTTACATCCACTCTCCATCGCTCACATGACTGCTTGAGCTCTGCGTCCTGTCACATCAGCGGTGGCATTAGCTTCTCATAGGAGCATGAACCCTATTGTGAACTGCGCGTGTGAATTTCCCCTGCCCCACCCCCACCCCCTGTCCTGCAGACTATGGAAAAATTGTCTTCCATGAAACTGGTCCCTGGTGCCCAAAAGTTTGGAAACCACTACTCTAGAGATACCAGAACTCTGATATGTTCAGCTCAACTTTCTACACCATATAATGTTGGCCACTGTCAGGCATCAGACCTTCCCCTGGTCTAATCAACTGTGGTCTGCATAGTCTCCTTGGGCAAGGGCAGTGTATAGGGCAGTTGTACTTGAAATGGCTGGAGGGAAGGGTAGACACAAATGGTGTATCTAGAATAAAATGTGACCCAGAGTTGACTTCTCAGTACTCATCACCTGTGTATTCAGGTTGATAGTGAATATATTTTTCCTTGGGAAAGTACTGGGTAATTATGAAGCCTGACTTACCCACCCAATTGTAAAGGTAAATGTGGTCTTAAATGTGCATTTAAGAAACAATAGATGGGGGAAGCTGGGATGACTCAGTGGTTAAAAGCTCACTTTACAGCCCTGGGGGACCGAGAATTGAATTCCATCCCCAACTTGTGCAGAGCCATATGCTAAACTGGGGAGTGCTTTCCATCCGGGAAACCCCCAGTTTTGTTCTCACCCCCCTGGTTTGGCCCCTGGCTCGAGGGGGCGTGCCTCCCATGCAAGAGGCCCCCAGCTCAGTTCTCGCCCTGCCTGGCCCCTGCCCACCTGTGTGAAACAAACCCATGTTGAAAACTAATGGAGACTATAACTGTGGAGACTGCTCTGGGCCCTCCACCTTCGCTCTGTCTCTCTCTGTGTCTGTCTCTGTCAACAACAATAAAATAAATCTTAAAAAAAAAGAAACAATGGATGAAAGAGTAGAAATATTCCCATGACAGATACAGTTGCCAAATAAAACATGGAATACCCAGTTAAATTGAATTTCTGATAAATAATGAATTTCAGATAAGCAACATCAATATTTGCGACACGCTTATACTAAAAAATTATACATTGTTTTTATTGTGGTTGTTTTCTCAATTAGACAACCCTAATGATAGGAGTTTCTTTCAAGAGAAACCTAGTCCTTAGGTGTGTTTTGAAAAGGTCTGAGATGGAGGCGCTGGTCTGTGTCTGAGTAATGCCATGTACCTTCTGCAGGTGGAGGAGTTCACGTGTATTACAGTATGTATTTTGCAATGTCTGTATAATTCATTTGGTGATTAGCCTTATAATCCAAAAAATCACAATGGCTATCCCTGCTGTTCTGATTGCTACTGAGCTTCACTGGCTATTTTATCACATGGTGTACTCCAATTGGGTACACCAATGAGAGTTTAATAAAATTAATAAGAGTTTAATAAAATTTTCATTGTTTACTTGTCTTGTTGTCCACTATTGAGAAATACTGCCAGACATAGTTTGGCTTATATACAAAGCGTGCTCACTCCGTTTACAATGCTGAGGGAAGTGGAGGAAACCATGAGTGAGGGTGTAGTAACCCCAGGCAGGCATGGTTACATCTGGGGCTGAAGGCTGTGTGGACAGGACTGTTTCACAGGCCTTGTGGCCACCTGCCAAATGACCTCAACAGCCCCATGGTGACCTGCCCGGTAGAGAACTGTGGAATATATAGCTCACCTTCACTCTCCTTCCTCCCTCTGTTCTCCTGTAGGGGCTCTCAGGTGACCAAATGTAAGCAGAAGCCACACAGGCCAGCCTCTCAGTGCACAGGGAGAGCAGAGAAGAGAGAGAGAGAGAGAGAGAGAGAGAGAGAGAAAGAAAGAGATAAAGGAGTTGGCTGGGGGGTTGGGGTTGGGGTGGGGTTAGCAAATGGAAGAGTCAAACTCAAATACTTCCTCTGTGCTTGTTAATTATTTTACATAGTCACCTCACTTGATCCTCATAGGAGTTTTACATAGAAGGAAAGTACTACCTGTATTAATGTCCCCTTTTACCAATGTGGCAAAAAATTGGTGATACTGAATAACTTGCTCAGGGTCACATAGCTCAGGGTCATATAGCTAATGAGCAGTACTAGGATCCATCCAAAACTACCTATATACCTCCATTTCACTGTACAGACCTCCTGGTGACATTTGTTTGTTTGTTTGTTGTTTGTTTTTTGTTTTTATTGTTAAATTTAATGGGGTGACATTGGTTGGTAACAATTAGATAGTTTCCCAATGTACAAGCCACATCACATCACCCATGCATCGTATTATGTGCTCACCACCCAGAATCAGCTCCCCCTCCATCAGCATATATCCGGTGCCTACTCCTCCCCCCCACAACTCTCCTTCCCCCCTTCTTCCCCCTCTCCAAGTAACCACCAAACTATTGAGTGTGTCCATAAGACATTTGTTTTTTAAGATTTATTTTATTGTTTGACAGAGAGAGAGAAAAAGAGAGAGAGAGAGAGAGAGAGAGAGAGAGAGAGAGAGAGAGAGAGAGAGAAGGGGGAGGGCCCAGAGCAGTCTCCATAGTTGCAAATCATCAGTTTTTTGACATAGTTTCATTCCACACAGGTGGGTGTGCGGCCGTGCAGGGCGGGAACTGAGCTGGGGCCTCCTCATGGAAAGCACGCCCCCACAAACCGGGGTCCTCCCACATGGGAAGCACACCCCAGTTCAGCATATGGGTCTGTAGGGGCAGCTAAGACTGGGACTCATTCCCTGCACCTTGTGGCCACAAGGCAAGCACTCAACCTGTTGAGCCATCCTGTCATCTCTTGGTGATATCTTTTCATTGTTATTATTATTATTATTAACTTTGATGGTGTTTTAAACATGTCTCGTTGCCAACTATTGAAAAATACTCCCTAGACCAAGTTTAGCAGCTGGTCTACAAAAGGTGCTCACTCTATGTTTGTTAATTTTCCATTTGATTTCTGGTTCTGGGTGGCAGCAGTCCAGGTTTCAGAGCAGCATGAGTCAGTTGTTTCCTTACAGGAAAGTAGATGGAAGGGGGCACCTGACTCAGAATCCATGCTTCACCTGGCCCATCACATCGAGGCTCTCAGACATCCCAAAGAGCAATGTTACAGACTCGTAGACTTAGAAGGGACCTTAGAGGACAGCTACCACCTCTACCCGAAGCGTGATTCCTCTTCCTGATTCAGTGCATCTCCTTGTACCTCGGGTTGCCCTCTAATCACACCAAAGGCATGCCTGACCAAGAGATTTAAGAAAGGGTCCACAATTCATCTGAGTGATTCTTTTACTACCTAAGAATTCCATTTCACTGCTGAACTTTAACGCACCTTGACTTGCCCACTGGTAGCATGAAGATATAGTCTCCATAATCTCCTTGAAAATTGGTCGTGTTTACTGAAGAAGGTGCTAAGTCGTGCTGTTGAAATGATAACTTGAAGAAAACTTAGACCCACTAAGTAAAATTAATTAAATTTCTGATATGTAAAAGTCAGGAGAAGGGAATGTGGGTTGGAAGCTTTCACTGCAAGAGAAAACATGAAAGAGGATTCAGTTAGTGTGTAATGTAGTTTGAAAAGTGGAAATACAGAAACAGAAACAGTTTTTATTTCTGGGAAATGAAACAGATAAAAGCCAACTAACTTAAAAGTCAAGCCCGTTACCCACAAAAGCTGAGGTTTTTCCTTTTATTTGAGTTTTTGAATCATTATTTTCCCAGAAAAAAATAGTTTTTAATTAAATTTGTAGTTCTCTTAGGATTGCATGTTTTTACAAGATTAAATTTAATTATATATAATTTATATAATGTATATATATATATATATGGTATATATATATTTTTTTTCTTCTAACTTTTGTGCTTAGGATTTTTAGTAGTCAAAGAAGATATTTTGAGTTCAGAATTCAGTTTCTGAGGGAAGTTAGTAAAGCAGGAAAAATTTTGCTTTTGGGCTTGGCTTTCTTTCTCAGACTATTTTAGGAACACAGGTGTTGTGGGCCTAAATTCTGTGTTCACCATGCCTACCCTGCAACCCCCAACTTCCCGTCAGCTAGGGATCCCCCTTTTTGCTGCTATAACACCTCAGGCGTGCTTCTATACAGTACTGATGGCATACTTCTATCTCCCACCTACACCAGAGGGTCCTGCGGGTAGAAAGGATGTCTCGTTTCTCTTGGTAGCCCAAATGTGCCTGCACATAGTAAATGCTTAACAAACATTTGTTGAAAGAACGATTGGATTCTCTCAACTTTGGGTCCCACCTCCCCTGATAAAATCTTTTTACCTGTAGGAGCTCCACAGTAAGAGAGTGCGCAAACGGGGTTGCTGGGGATACAAAGGGAAACTGCTCACTAATTTTTTGTCACTGTCACCAGAGTGGTCTTTAATACTTTCGAAGGGTTCTTCAGGCTGCGAGATGAGAAGTGTGTCCTACAAGCTGCTTCCTGTATAGATTTGTAAGAAGTGACTTCTAAAGATAATGCCTGGGTCTTTGATGTCTAATTCTAACTGAAAAGAAAAAGAACTTAAGGAATGACTCTTATGGTGGAAACAGCAGGTCAAGAAAGAGGATGGAGCTATTACAATTGGGGCAATTTGGGGAATGTAATGGCCTTTCCTGTAGCCTTTAAATCATACCAAGTTAATTAGTTTAGTCTGCCTGCTTGTAAGATCAACCCTGAATAATGCTGTGACTTCTTGTTGGGAAATAAGTAAGATGACCTACTGTCTTGGTTTGTCTGGGATTGTCCCCATTTTAACACTGAAAGTTCCCTATCATGGGGAATCCCGAGTCCTGGGCAAATCAGGGCATTTGGTCACCCTCTAAGACCCAAATGTAAGGGTGGATTATAGTCTTTTAACTTTAACATTAATATGGCTTGGTCTCTAGTACCTGTGGGGAAAAGAAACATTTTAAATAAGTAAACAACTCTCTCAGTTTGGGAAGATAACAGCTCTGCTATCTCATCAGATAAGGCAATATTATAATCAGCAGAGAACTCCCAGATATGGCCATAAAAATTACACTTACATAATAAAACTTCCCTGGCTTAAGCCACTAATAAGACATTGCTAAATTTCAGCTTCACATGTAAAGATGCCTTATATCTGCAAAGACGTTACATTACACCCACAAAAAAGATAATTTTTATTTTTCTTGCTCAGTACACTTTTGTTTTAATTACAGGTTTCATCAGTTTTCACCGTATTACCAGAACATAATTAATTTTTGCAGAATACCCTTTAGATGGATACATGTTGCTATTGTTTACTGAAAGCACTATACTGTGTAATTTATTTTTAAAACACATTTAATGAAGAATCCTTTCATTTGTAATTAACTTGCACTTAATATAAGCTTTTGAGAGTTAGCATCATTTGTATAGCTATAAATAGAGAGAGAGGAGATACAGATAGGAGAGAAAGCCACAAAGTGGCTGCTGGCTTTCTAATGCCTAAAGAGCTACATTTATTTATTATGAGAATACAGAGACAGCAAGAGTATTTACAAATCCAAAATCAATAATAATACCCACCAAAGTCATATATTATAAAATTAAAAACACATTACTAAATAACTTGGGTTAAGGAGAAAATCAAATGGAAATTATAAAAATGTAAAAATGAATGGACCCAGAAGATTAACTTTACAAAATTTGTGGCTTATAGTCAACATGCTACTGAGAAGGAAACCTATAGCCTTAAATATATGTATTAGAAAATAAGCAAACTTTCAAGTCAAAATTTAACACCCCAGTACAACAATCAAGCAAGAAAAAAGAAAAGAAAAGTGTAAAACTTGCCTAGGTCTTTGATGTCTAATTCTAACTGAAAAGAAAAAGAACTTGAGGAATGGCTCTAATGGTGGAAATTGCAGGTTAGGAAAGAGGATAATACTGTTACAATCAGGGTAATTTGGGTACAGAATCGCCTTTCTGGTAGCCCTTAAATCATACAGAAAATAATGCAATAAAAATTAGGTGAATTTGAAGAAGTCTTGCTTTTACATAGAGATCACAGTTGCCCAGACTCTGACTTGGATACCCACCTCCCAACCCAAGGAATGTGGGTTTATGGACATTGAAGTGGAGAAAGGAAGAGAGCAGGAAATCCATGATTATACTCTGTGTGAGGACTACACAGGGCAGAATCATAACTAACATTTACTAAGATCTGTGTGTCAAGCATTATGCTAAGCAGGCTATATACATTTTTTTTTTTTGGTTTAATAATATTTCTTCCTCATTTCCAGATGAGAATATTGAAGCACATGGTGGCTTAGTCATTTCCTCAAGCTCACTAGACAAGTAATGGAGCTCAGACTTGAACTCTAGAAGGTCTATTAATTGGAGTTTAATTTACCACATGTTGTCAGTTAAAGATGTCGTTGGTTTTAGTTAGAAACATCCTGTTTTGAAAACTCCTATCTGTCTGGGAGGTCATTCACATTTTAGAGTGAAATCATTCAAGCAAGTTGCTTTACTCTTCATACCTAGCTGAGGTTACCTATATTGAAATAATGGGACATTTGAAACGTTTGGAGAGAGAAGAGTAATGTAGTAGGAGTGGCCCTGTTTAGAGGCTAAGGCCTCCATCAGAATATGAGGCAGCTGGGGTCTGGATTAGATTGTAAACAAAAGTACAGAGAAGGAAGTGGGAAAATGCCAAAGATAAAGTCTTATGATTTCAAAATTCTGGCTAGGGTTAGCTCCACCTTCAAGAAGAGAAAGATTGGTTCTTCCTCTTTTTCTCTCCCATACAAAAGCCCCAGGTCCATGGGCTGTGCTAGGAAAATTGAGTTGGTAGAGACGTTAGAGGCCATGCATCTTACCACATGACCTCACCCACATCCACACATTTCCACACACCCTGATCATCTTCGCCGGAGGGGAGTGAGAAGAAACTTGCTTCTTCACAGGATCGTCTGTGCCAATTTTGAACCTGACCTAGTTGTTAAAATGTCATGTGTGCCTGTGTGTTTTAAAGATTGGTTCCATTGTTTGAGAGAAGGTGAGAGAGAGTGAGACAGAGAGAAGAGAAAAAGGGGGTGGGGGTGGCTAGAGCAGTCCCCATAGTTGGAAATCATTAGTTGTGACATAGGCTCATTCCACACAGGTGAATGTTGGACCATGCAGGGCAGTAACTGAACTGTGCCCCTCCCCTGCTCCCCCGCTCCGGCCTCATGGGAGGCAAGAACCCCCACCACTATCTCTGCAGTTACCAGCTGCGCACCACAGTTCAGCTATGGACCTGCATGGGCTGGGACCGGACTTGATCCCTGGACCTCACCATTGCAAGGTGGGTGCTCAACCTGCTGTGCTATCCCAGCATCCCAGAAAGTGCTTCTTAACATTAACAGAAATTTTTGTCTCCCTTCAGTTTCTCCTCTTTGATCCCAGTCCTGCCCTCTGGAATCGCCCAGTCGATGTGGTGTTTGTTCAAATGGAATTTTATCTGTTATACCCTATTGTTTTTGGCTAATGTGCTATGTTGATTAGATCCCTCTATAAACTCAGTGCTTTTGAATTGAGGAAAATTCTGGTAAAAAGTTCTAGCAATTATTTTTCAGAAACATTTTTGATACTGATGTTTAAAAAGAAAAGGAAAGAAGAACACTCAAATTACAGATTTATTTTTTGAGAATAGGTTTGTATATACAGCTATTCTCAAAAACACAAAACAAAACAAAAAAACAACGAAGACTCGGTAAGTAGGTTTTCTAATTGATAGGCACTGCTTCACTTGGTCTTAGCCAAAAAGCCGAGAAGCAATGATAGGCACTGCTTGAGAGCTACTGCTGCTCTTTTGTGGTATAATAAAGAACATATATGTAAATATTGAGAAAAAGAGATCATCTGGTTAGCTAACTGGGGAAAATGTTCCAATTCACTTTTAATTTTAAAAAGTAATCAAAATGATGATGAGGTACTTTTAAATTTTCATTTATTTAGTTGCAAAACATCATAAAAATATTCTATGATAGTATTCTTATACATTACCATTGATATTACAAGTCTTTTTAGAAACAGATTTAGCAATATCTGTCAAAAGATTTGAAAGTATCTATGGTATATTCATTGGCTTAGTCAAATCTGGGAATTTGTACTAAGGAAATAAAATATTAAAAATATATGATGATATTTGCAATCTGTTACAGAAAAGTTATTTATAATAGCAAAAAATTGGTCACAGCCTAAAAACCCAACAATAGAAAATGGTTCATTAGATTATGGTAACCCATTCAATGGGAGTGTAGACTGCCCTTACAAATAGTGATTATGAAAAAAAAACACACTGTAATTTAGATGGCTCTAGTGAAAAAATCCTAGGCAAGTCATTGGTATGGAAGCAGAAAAATGTTGAGACTCACTAGATTGTAACCATTTGAAAAATTCTTTTTATTTTACTTTAATTTAATTTTTATTTAATTGTTAAATTTATTGGGGTGACATTGGTTGGTAAAAATTACATAAGTTCCAGGTGAACAAGTCTTGCATCACATCATCTATATATTGCATAGGAGTGGGGTAAAAGGGAGGAGATATCAAATATATGGTGATTAAAATTCTTGTAAGTATATAAAAAATAATGTATACAAAGTCACACTGAAATTATTCTTATGATAGAAAAATGGGATTATAATTAATTATGGTAGTAACTCAATACCTCATTTAAAAAAAGATTTATTTTATTGCTTTTGACAGAGAGAGAGAGAGACAGAGAGAGACAGAGAGAAGGGGCAGGGCCCAGAGCAACCTCCATAGTTGTACGTCATCAGTTTTCAACATGATTTCTTTCGACACAGGTGGTCAGGGGCTCTGCAAGGCAGGAGCCAGGACAGGGTCCTCCTGCATGGGAGGCACGCCCCAGTTCAGCATATGGGTCCTCTTGGGTTGGGGCCAGGATTTGATCCTTGGACCCTGGGGCTGCAAAGCGAGTGCTTAACCTGCTGAGCCATCCTGGCTTACCTCAATACCTCATGTTTTAACCAAAAAATGTATTATATAAATTAATTTTTCTCTGGACTCTTGACAAGAACTGTATTACTAACTCTTAACTAGCAGAAACAGAACTAGTACTATAATCTGGTTGAGAATGTAATGAGAATATAAATGTGAAAAGCTCTTCTCTAAAAATAAGTGTATCAGGAATATATCAACTTCTTACTCCCTCATGTGCATTTCCTCTAACAAAACTGGGAAGAGACCACAGAGAAGAAAGGTGCTTTTCAAGAAGCAGATATTTGAAGTATTATCAAGATGCCAACAAATAGGGATAGCCCCCCTCTCCTTTTCTCTAGGGTACCCTTTTTACCACACGCTGAGCTCTGGGAGGAAAAAGTACTAATATGGCTAGTTGCAAATGAAAAGGAGGGAAAGGGAACAGATGCTGGCCGAGTGAAATTTTCCAGGCCCTCGGACACCCAGAGAATTGTGCAGAGCTGGACTATACCACTGATTCTTTGGCCAGTGGAGCAGAAGGCAGATGGCTTGGTTAAACACAAACTTCTTCCCCATTCCTGTTATTTTCTTACAGAAGCTTTAGGATTTTCACGTTTTGGTTGCTTCCTTTACTGTTTTTCTTCTCCAATTTCATTATGGAAGATTATCTACTGTTTCAAATTTGTCCGGCCCCCATTGATAGTAGCAAGAAACACTGGCTGTTGGGATGCACTTGATTATTTGTCTCAAAGCTCTTGGAGATTTTGAGGCCAAGAGTTAATACAAGGATATAAACTCTTCCAGTCAGTTTTCACACATGTGTATGCCATGGAAAACCCCAAAGTAAGGCATACAAGGTTTGATCATTAAGTTCACGAACTCATCCTAGAAAAAGTACCACATGCCTCATTACTGGATATCACTATGTTCACCTTCATGGTACTCCTCTTTGAAAAGTATACAGATTCCAGCACCCACTCCACCCTTCAAAGCAATTTTGGAACTCTTTCTGGAATGGCCGTTGTCATATTAACCCTAATGTACTGAATGTCATCAAAATGCCTTCCTTTCAATATTTCCTTCTGCTTTGGGTGAAAGAAAAAGTCATTGGGGGTCAGATCAAGTGAGTAGGGAGGGTGTTCCAATACAGTTATTAGTTTACTGGCTAAAAACTTCCTCACAGACAGTGCCCTGTGAACTTGTACATTGTCGTGATGCAAGAGCCATGAGTTGTTGGCAAAAAGTTCAGGTTATTTTCATCTAACTTTTTAACGCAGCCTATTCAGCACTTCCAATAGACAAATTGGTTGACTGTTTGCCCAGCTGGTACAAATTCATAATGAAAAATCCCTCTGATATCATAAAAGGTTAGCAGGGTAAGCTGGGATGGCTCAGTTGGTTAAACACTCGCTTTGCAGGCCTGGGGCTTGAGGATCGAATCTCAGCCCCAGCCCATGTGAACCCATATGCTGAACTGGGGTGTGCTTCCCATGTGGGAGGCCCCCTGGTTTGGCCTTCAGCTCGTGGGAGCATGCTTCCCATGCAAGAGGCCCCTGGCCCGGCCCCTGCCCACCTGCGTGGAACAAAACCATGTGAAAAACTGATGATGTACAGCTATTGAGACTGCTCTGGGCTTTTCTTCTTCTCTCTGTCTCTCTCTGTCTGTCAAAAACAATAAACTAAATATTAAAAAAAAAAAGGTTAGCAACATCATTTCAACTCTTGTTTGGACTGACGGAATTTTTTTGGTCATGAAGAATTGGCTGACTTCTACTTTGATGCTTTGTGTCAGGGTCATATTATTACATTCATGTTTCATCACCAGTGATAACAGCATCCAAACATCATCTTGCCTCTCCAAAAGGTCTTGGCAAACTTTGACTCTCCTTTGCTTTTGTTCATTAGTGAGCTCTTTCAGGACCAATTTTTTTTTTATTGTTAAATTTATTGGGGTGACTTTGATTGGTAGCAATTAGACAGTTTCTGGATGTACAAGTCCACATCACATCACCTATGCATCACATTAATGCTCACCACCCAGAATCAGCTCCCCTTTTATCACCATATATCCGGTGTCCACTCACCCCCACCCAAATCTCCCTCCCCCATCTTTCCCCCTCCCCAGGTAGCCACCAAACTATTGAGTGTGTCCATAATGCTGGTGCCTACTCCCACCTCCCTTTCCACTCTCCTTTCCCCCTCCTCTCCTTCCCTAGGCAATCATCCAGCTATTGAGTGTGTCCATAGGTCTTTGTTTCTTTGTTACTTTCAGTTTTATAATCCACCTATAAGTGAGGTCATATGTTTCCTGATTCTTTCAGTCTGACTTATTTCGCTTAATGTTGTCACAAATGACTGTATTTCATCGTTTCTCATCGCTGAGTAGTATTCCATTGTGTAAATGTACCACATCTTCTTTATCCAGTCATCTACCAGAGGACATTTTGGTTGTTTCCATGTTCTGGCCACTGTGAACAGTGCTGCGATGAACATGCGGGTACAAACATCTTTAAAGATTAAGGTTTTCAGGTTTTTTGGGTAGATGCCCAGTAGTGGGATGGCTGGGTCATATGGCAATTTCAGGACCATTTTTGCACATACCTTTCTCATGTCAAGATTTTCAGTAAAGATTTTTCTAACTGTTTTTCTATCAATTTTGACTTGGTCTGCTATGCTTCTCATAGTCAGCCAACAATTTTGATGCACAATTCAACAGTTTTTTGCAATGTTTTCATTAGTGCTCGTTACTGACTGCCCTGGCCTCTTCATCAGTGACACTTTCTCACCCCTCAGAAAAACCTTTAATCCATTTGTACACTGCTGTTTTCTTCATGGAATTACCCCCATAAACTTGGACTCACATGTCCCTGATTTTACTTCCACTCTTGCCAAGTTTAACAAGAGATTTAATGCTTGTTCATTGCTCTACTTTAAGTTCTGACATTCTCGCAACAGCACACAAAATCATGCAACAATAATAATAAATGTCACTCAGGAAGACACTGCCACATTTTGACATGAACACAGCTGTGAGACACTGATATACCAAGGTTATGAAACCTATGGAGTTGTTTGTAGAATGCTGCCAACATAAGCACACGGTGGCAAGTTCATGAACTTACTTGTAAGACTTCATATATTAGCCAGCTACTGTTACACTAAATCTGAGTAACAAATAGCCCCAAAACTCTGGCTCACAAAAACAAGCATTTATTTATTGTTTGTTCATGAGTCTGTAGATGAGCAAGAATTGCTGTGCTTTTATTGCTGGTCAGCTAGGCTTGTGTTAAAGCTTCAAGCTGAAGTCCTGTCTGCTTTATGTGTCCCCACATTAGCTACCAGAGGTAGACTTTTTTTCCTGGTGGATCAACAAGCACAACAGACCAAGTCAAACCACTTATTTTAAGGCCTGTACTCACATCTGCCATCATCCAATAGGTCAAAGAAAGACATATACATTACAGTTTCAACATTAGAGTTATGGGGAAATATTGCCAATAGAAGTTCACATGGCAGAGGGAGGAAGACTTGAAAACAATGACCTAAATTGCCATAGGAACAATGTATAAACATATTAATACAAGTAACACAAAATCATTTCTATGCATGAAAAATTTCTCACATTTTACATTTAGACTAATGAAAACAATAAAATAGCTCAGTTGCCATATATTTATTTCAAAAAACATGCAATATTATCATATTTTAATAGTTACTGGTTATTGCTATATTGGGTGTCTAGCCAAGGGGGAGTTTGTTCAACTGTAGGTAAATTTCTGATTTTGAGTTACACACACACACACACACACACACCTTGTTTTTAGGAGTTTGTGACCAGTGAATAAAATGTTCCCTGAAGGAAAATCACTTGGTAAAACCACTATTTGGTAAGAAAAGGTGACTCAAGGAAAAAAGTTTCTTGTGGTTTTAAACTTTATGTCACGGTCTCTGCAAAAATAAGCCTACTATTTAAAAAAGGAGCTGATTTAGGGCAAAGTTTTAAATTAGATGTTTCTGTTTTAATTTTTCAAAATGAGAGTATTCTCAGGAAATCTTTGCATTTGTTTTAATATCAGAATCAAAGGCAAGGAATAAATAAAATCTGAGTTCAGGCTATTAATGAATAGGTCTGTTTACATTGGAACAATAAATTCTGGGGGCAAAAAAGATGGTAGGGATAGGTAGCTCAGAAAAAATAAGCAAGTAATAGAATTCAAGAAAAAATGGACCATACTACTCAGTGATAAGAAATGATGAAATACAGTCATTTCTGGCAACATGGATGGACCTAGAGACTATCTTATTAAGTGAAATAAGTCAGAATGAAAGAATCCGGAAACATATGACCTCACTTATAGGTGGAATATAAAACTGAAAGTTACAAAGACACAGAGACCTATGGACACACCCAATAACTTGGTGATTGCCTGAGGGAAGGGGA
>PVKE010018708.1:0-29230 GCA_004027555.1 Craseonycteris thonglongyai
CAGGTGAATTTTTTTACAAAACAAATGCCATCAGGAAAATCTGGCACTCCTTACTTAATCTGCTAATTTGTCTACCTTGCTATTCTAAATCCTACAAGACAAAGGTAGGCCACAGAAAGGAGGTAAGACTTCCAAGACAGTCCACTATTTTAAGGAAATAGATAAATGATGTAAAGCTATAAAAAAAAATTAAGCCTTTAAAAAAGAAAACTAGAGCAGTATGTTCTCTAAAATAGCTCTAACCCCACCCAATTTACCTGTTTTCAACCGAAACATGAAGGCTATTTCTTAAGCAAAACGGAATTAGGGCTGCATGACTCATTTTACTCACTACTGAAACATAAATGTTTCCTTTATTCTATGGTAATTGGCTCCACATTTTGCTATTCTTTTATTTTACAAGTGATTTACAAGTCATTTATTTTACAAGTCGTTTATTTTCTGAAATTGGCTCTGCTGAGATTTCCATCACATCTCTAAGAAAAATACAAACCTATTATGTGCTGCCATGGGGTCCCCTTTAAGTCAACTGAGAAAGTAGAAGAGGTTCAAAATACTTTCTCTTGCCAATTTCAGATACTTTACTAGGCAATAGGATCCAAGGAAATACCATAAAAGTCAGAGAAATTCAGAGAATAAACTGTTGTGAAAGGCCCTGAACTTTCACTGGGAAGAGAGGAGCATCCACAAGCAGGCAATAATATTCTTTGAAAATTGGATGAAAACTACCTGTTCTGAGATTAAATCTCAATTCATTTGCTAAAATGGCATTATGTCTTCCTGCACATTAGTTGAAAACATGGCTTGTATTAACCTGGTATATTTTTGTGCTGTCTATCAAACCTGGAGACCCACACCCCAAGCCCTCACCAGCTAAAAAAAATCTTGGAAGGTGAAAATAGGACACTGCAAGATTTCATTTAGAAACAGAAATCTTACTTTATTCCATCACAAAAGGAGTAAAAGACCATTTGCCTTTTCACAACACTGTACAAAATACTTGTTTCCTAAAGTGTTTTCTCCTCTCATACTTGTACTGCAACACTATCACTAGAGCCTTTTGCATTTCCATAAACACTCCCTTTAGTTTACCCACTCTGGTCTTTGGCAGCATAGCTTTCAGTGCATCTAAGTTGACAGTTTAAAAAATAACACCCAATTCTGACCTGCTTGCAATAGATTAAAATAACATGCAAGGATGATTAAGTCAAAAGTCTTTTCTCCAGCTAGATGCAATCTTCAAATCAATTCAGATTCTTCCCTCTAAAAGTCTGCAGTTATTTTTAAAGTTTAATAACTGACTAATTAATTAGCAAGATTGATGATCCTGAAAAAAATGCTCTCCTGTAACTGGGACATGCGAGTTACATTTCTCAACGAAAGAGAGTGAACTTTTCTTAATAAACTATCTATTTTTCCCAAACACAATTTCTTTCTCAGATGACCTGTATTTTCACTTAGCATTACACAGCATCCAAAGCACTTCTCTACTTCAGTCAACATGCATTCAGCTCTACTTTTTGACTCAAGGAGGGGGACCAGTCCAACTGTTGAAACACTCTGGTCTACTGGATTGTTTAAGTGCCACTCATCTTCAAGGGATACTGTTATGAACAAAATACAGTGCCTCTGAAGTACACACTATACCTTTCCCAATAGGTGACCATTGAACATGTCTTAAAAGTCATTTTATTCAACCCAGTCTTCCCATGCATTCCTCAGAAACTCCTTAGACTTTAGCATCTAAGTGAAGCCTTGTACATGTATATTTTATATACACAAGAAATCATGTGAAAACCAAATTATGTGTAGGTTGCAAGAACGTTTTGCCTTTTTCACTAAAAAACAAAAGGAGGCTCCACTAGAAAATAAGAAATTCCCAGGAAGAAGACAAACCAATTGCCTATCTTTAAAAAGGTATCTGTGTTTAATTTAATTCACCAATCATCATGAAATCTTAAACATCTTCAGTGATAAAACTGCAGGTCGTGGGGCAAACCTACCAATTTCTTTGAGAAGTGTAGTCATCAATTTCCAAACCCTGGTAGTCTGAGCACATACTGTCTATAAACATGCTCATCTACATTTCACTATGGATTAGTACACTCAAAGCGTGAAACAAGGGATTCAACATGCAAAGCTCCCCAAATTACTAACATTAGTCAAGGCCGTCGTCAAATGTCAGGAATCAAGTTCAGACCACTTTATACAGAATCTTCCTGCTATTATAATTAAATGAAAGCCAATGCCATTTCTTCAAATTAGGTCTTTTTAAGTTCTTAAAATCTATTGAGAAATGAATCAGCTACAACTGCAATTAAAGTGATATAAACAATATTGTCCAAAGATAAGCTACTTGTGATCCCTAACTCAGTTCACCAAATAAAATCCTAAATATCACCCTTCACATTTCTAAACCAGTAACACTTAATGCAGCTATTTAAGGAATAAAGCCACAGCAAGATCAAGTCAAAGCAATTCTCATTACCTGATATGAATCAATTGTGAATAGGTTTTAAAAAACCCATGAATCAGAATTGTCAGATATTACATTACTAAGGATCTTTTGTCCTCATGCATAAGGCTTAGGAATCAAAGTAAATTTACTATAGACTGCCATACCCTCCCATATGGGCAGCAAAGGGACAAACATTAATGATTTAAAATACTAAGTACCCACATAATTAATATCTGAAACAAAAAACATAACTTGTTAATTTCCTAACTCATATGGGCCATAGCTTACCTTTTCCTTCCTTCTATTTAGGAGTGGACAACTGACTCCCAGTTTATTCAATACAGAAGTAGTCAATGGCACAAAAGCGAAACTGTGCCCAAATAGATAGTCTCCTGAGAAATGCAGCCCCTCAGAAGTCATTTCCTGTCCTACCTCAGGTTATGGAGTTAATCAAAACAGACCTGTTTTCTTATCCATACAAAATGTTCTGAATTTTCATGTCATGGAAAAATCAATTAGCACAACAGAAAGATCTTAGCACTACAGTAAGTACTGAGAAGTGCAACTAAATGCGAAACATTTAACTATAACCATAGCATTAAACTTACTTTTATAACAAATTTATACTTTTCTTAACAACTACATACATGTCCTTAAAACCACAAGACAATCTTTTACCATTTCCAGATATCTTGCCCTTATACTGATCAGAGGTAAGAAGCAAAAGCTTTGCTTTAAAATACTGTTGATTTCACAACTTTCCATGGGGTAGGATAATTTGTATTTAAAATTAAACTTTTATTTTAAAAGAACCCACGTAAACCTCAGAATGATAGCTTAATGAGGGGTCACCAAACATTTTCCGGAAAGGACCAAATAAATGTTGTAAGCTTTGTTGGCTACATACAACCATCCTTGTAGAATATTAACACTTTAAAAATGTAGAAGCCATTCATAACTCTGTACAAAAATAAACCACAGGTTGAAGCTTGCTGGCCTCTGGCTTATAGCATTTATTTAAATGGCACTCATTTCTTCTCTGTGGCCACAATCTTGATGGCTTTAATATTATAATTTATCTTTATACCCTAATTTTCTCAAATTAAGCTTCTCATTCTCTTTAGGTTACTGTATAAGCTTTCTTTAGCTATAGTCTTTATTTAGTGAATCTCTTCTCAGCCTGAAAAGACTTATTACAACTGCTTCTCATATATAAACTCCCTATTTTTCTAACTTCAAAATCAAGTATGATTCTCAGGTTGAGAGAACACATCCAAGGTAAACCCAGGCTGAGCAAATATTGAACCAAAATTTCTGAAAGCGAACAATACACATCTCAGCAATAAAAGCTGACAATTTTGCAAACTATGTTGTTAAATTATTTCACTAATTTCTAGGTTTGAAAGTTTGAGTAGAGATCATTTACTGCCTTGTTACTAGATATACTCTGCAAAGCAAACAGGCAATCAAATTCTGGGCTTTCTCCAGAATTTGGAGATCTGACGAGTAAGTGTTCAGACATGCTAAAGTTATTTACATGTTAACTTCAGCAGAATTACAAATTTTTCTAAGCATCTATTTGCTTTCTTTAGAAAGTAGAACTGCATGCACCTGAGAACCATAGAATTTGTAATACCAGTTACTTAGTTCAATGTTGGGATAGATGTCCATTAAGATACATGATATAGTTTTAAAATCAAAATCATTCAGGTTCTATCAGACTCACATTTCTCCCTAAGTTTCTTTTAACCTTTAGTACACGTTCTTTCCACATATTGCTAGTAAAAATCTTACCCAAGAATTTGTATGCAACTCCCTAATAATTTAACATTTTTCTATTTCAATGCAACCATCTTTAACAATTAAAAAATCAGAATGAGGACTTAAAATACTCCCAAACCTGCCATAAAATATATTTACAACCCTACAGATGTGTCCTGCTTCTACTTTTAAAATAATATTGAGTAATGTAACTAGATGTATAGTGCCTAGTGACACACTTTAAAATCTTTAATAACTCCACACAGGTCTCAGAATATCCCAATCATTTCAATACAAGCTGAAAATAATTTAAGAAATATCAACTCTGGCATAATTCCCATTTAAAAGCATCAAGATTGAGGGTATGGAAGGGTGGGGGTGGGTAAGGAGGAAGGGGCATCAAATACAAGGTTATGGAAAGAGAACCTGGCTCTGGGTGGTGAGCACATAATACAATACACACACAATGTAATGTAGATTTGTACACCAGGATCAATGTAATTTTTACCAGCCAATGTCACCCCGATAAATTTAACAATAAAAAAGAGAAGAAACATAAAGTTTAGTAAAATATTCAATTAGCTACCATTATTATTTAGGGATCTGAATTAATTAAAGGATTTTCTTTAGAGTATATACCCTTTTGCCCCACCCTCACCCCCAAAGTGGCTTTCAGTATGATTAACCTTCACATTAAATACGTGATCTGCTAATAGAAATCCCAATTGTCCGGTCTTTGAAATTCATTTTATGAGAAGTCAATTTCCTGATTAGATAGCCTAGTTTAACAAAACCCCCACATGAACAAAATCTAAGCAAAAGGGGGGAAAAAAAGAAAGATGAGCATTATATTAGGGATGCACAAACAGGTCAGAAAACACATGACAATAAATGGGCTCCTATTTGATTGTTTTTATGACTTTTAAGAAGTGAGCATGAAAATAAAATCTTTATTTTCAGTATTACCCACCAATAAAAGAAAGTTAGGTTCACAGTTTTAGCTCTTGACACAGAGTGAACTAGGAGGCAAATTAAATCCATCAGATACAACTAAATGGACCAACTTTTTAAAGTTCAGGCTGTCTTGAAAGCTTGCAACATATGATATTGTTGTGTATTTGCTAGTGACGGAATACCAGCAATGGAAGTGTTTTTAGTAGCAGGTATTTTCTATATGTTGCTAGAAATCAAGAGGTTTTTAAACATGTTACACAGTTCACAAATGAGTTAAGATACTTTGAAGTCTAAACACACTGAATTAAGAGTACATGTGCTGCAATCTCAAAAGGGGTCGATAGTCCATATGGACAAAATTAATACTTGCCTCTGCGTAGAAGGTGTGTTCGTATATATAAAATTATATTAGACAATAGCACCAGTGCAGAACATGCTCAGCATCATAAAATCCAAAACACCAGCACAAGTTTATCCATCATTAAAAACCAGTCACCTCCTTCCTAAGATGTCAAACTGGCAGGTAACTACATTAATAACCCAAATGCATTAACTTTCATACTGTTTAACTTCTCTTTTAGAAGTATATGGGAAAACTAATCAGCTCAATAGCATACGTACATTTTATGATTTAAGATCTCCAATATTTTAGACCGGACATTACCATATATAGGTAGAAAATTAATGACAAAAAAATCTTTAAAACTATAAATAAAATTCCTTTTCTGCTTATCAATGTGACAGAAGACTTTAAAAAAAAGGATCCTAGAATACCTATTTATTGATCTTCTCTCCACGTATGTTTTACTAAGTGGTGATGTTTCAATTCAGGAATCCATTATTAATCTAATTTTCTAACAGAGGAAGAGATAAAAGATACGTATTATCTCCTGCAGAACAGTAATCAACCAACTCAGGACTAAAATTAATAACAATGTAGGAAATTTGGAAACAGTAAGATTTTTGGTTTATATTTCATGGATGGTGCTGCTGTTCCAACCTTATAAAGTAAAGCTGTCTGCTTTCCAAATTTCAAAAATTAACATATCCCCTATCTTACCATACTAACCAGTGCCCTTTGGTTTCTTTAGAATAAGGAAGGGTTAAAGGGTTGTTGATTATAGGTGTACAAATTTGATTTGGGTCCTTTCTCTCTCTCTCTCTCTCTCACACACACACACACATATCATACCAAGTGGCCAGACACAATTTAAACATTATGCATTAGCCAAATCAACTTTGTTCCACCCACCCTGTTGGAGGGGAAGGAGCCCAACACCCATAAAACTACTTTACCTAAGGACGTGTCTATCAACAATAAGTAGCTTAAACAACTTTTACCAGTAAGGTGTCTAGTTTGGTTTTTAAAATGGGAAAGTCACACATTTTAAAACTAAATATAGTTGAAATTGTGAATCCATTTTATAATTGAAACCTAATGAACCATGCAGGTGCAAGGGTTAATAAACCAATGTGCTTCGAGTTTGTTCAAGTCGGACATTTCTGTATATAAAGATTTAGCATATAACTATCATGAGAAGTGAAAAAAGATTTTTCCTCAGAAATGAAAATATTAAAACTAAGTTAAAATACATAAAGTAGTTAGTATTCCACACAGCATAAAATTTGACAAAGTTTTTACATGTCCCAGTTAACCGTGTGTGAAAATGCAAAGCAGGTATTAAAACTGATATAATGTCCAACCAACATTTAAAACCAGTCTATAATGGGGGAACATCTAAATTCTTAATTAAAAAACACAAATGAAGTGAAAGCTTTGAACTGGTACACACTGTTCACACCTATATTTCAAGTTTGGAAATGCATGTTTGCAAGCAGCAATACAAAATATTCATGAAGAATGCATAATCTCTGAAAATTATGAAAACATCCCTGCTACCAATACATTTCTAAATACAAAACTGACTACCATATTGTTACTTCTGTGTAGCTAGAGAAGTTCATTTTCAAAACAGATAAAATTCAGTCTGTAGGTGTGAAAGGTATGAATGACAGTCTTTTTTTTTTTTTTTTTTTTTTTTTAAATTTCTTAAGTCGTTTGGGATCCTTAAGCATGCAAAAACCTCAGAGAGGAGGGTCCAACAAAGGAACCTGGGTTGTTTTATGGCATCCAGTTAAGCCAGAGCTGGGAATGCCTCTGGGTCATCTACATCCGGAGCAGAAGCACTTGACTGAAAAAGAAACAAACCAAAATTAGTAATTCTCAAATCTTGAAAATAAACTGTGTCTATAATTTAGACACAGAACTATAAAAAAAATTTAGTTATTAAAAATAGTAAAATGTGTCAAAGCTCTTATTCATAGACAAAATTATGGATCAGAACAGAACTAAAAATACTTGCAATAATCCTTGTCCTGAATTTTAATTAAGACTTAGGAAAATTCCCGAGTAACAACCTGAGTTCCTTCAGTTTTCTACAAAATCACAAGTAGATTCATACGGGATATGCAAATTCTTACTTTAAGTATTCCTCTATTTCCCCTACTTGATAAATAGGAATGGCATCAATTTGAAATCAGGCTAAGATACCAATTATTTAAACAACACATTCATCAATGTTAGAAAAGGACTCAATTACCAAGTGTTATTTATTTATAAACTGCAAGTAACAGCAACAAAGTAGTTTAAAAGTCCACATATACAACACTGGCTATTAAAAATACCTGATGTCAGAGGAAGAAACAGAAACAAAATATTACATTGTTACTCAAGTGACCATAAAATCTATGAAGCTGAGAGTCAGGTAGGTGGGGAGATCCACCCACTTGAGTCTCAATATCATTTGCTGGCTTCTGGAAATGATGGTCCATCACATCAATTTGTGTATCAGGTGTTGAGAATTCAAGACAATATGGCTGTGTCCCAGACAGACCAAGACACAATGAACTAACCCAATAGTTAATTCTAACTTAATAATATCTACACATTAAAAACACGGACTTCGGCAGAGAGATCAGTTTTCAAATCAATTACTAGGGCTTTCAGCAAAATATTTCCTAAGAACTAGGACAAAAATGAATCCCAGGTCTCACAGAACAGTCTAGTAAAAAAAATCAAGAACAAAAATACTGTTTATTAATCATATAGTGAGCTTCACACAATTATATGATGAACACAAAGGCTATTAAGCTGAGACTTCAAAAGCATCGTAGAGTCAAGGCAAAAGGAGATGGCATTTCAGATAGACCTTTGGCAAAGGCCAAGAGTTAACTTGGTTCCCTGTACCTGAATTTCCTCTTCTGTAAAATGGGATGTCAATGTAGCAACAAGAATGACACAGTACATAAAATGCCTGGCACACCACCATGACCAGCATCTAATAAGTATTCAATAAAGGGTGGAAATTAATTACAGGCAGCACTATTCAGTCATTTTAAGAGCTTTAATCAAAAATATAACCTAAATTGCAGTTTCTTGAAGAAATGTCTACCTTTTCCTTCTACTTATATCCCCAAAAGGATTTTGAGTAGTGATTTACCTAGAGATCCTCAAATTACTTAAAAAAACAAAAGCCTTATAATTACCTTGTCAGTCCTGCTGCCACGGTTTGGACGTCCACCACGTCCACGGCCACCTCTTCCTCCCCTGCCACCACGTCCTGGGCGGCCAAGGTCTCCAAAATTGATCTCCAGCTGAGACGTTATATCATTTGCTGGCTTCCGGAAATGATGGTCCATAACTGAATCTTCAGCATGAGCCTAAACATTTATGAAGGCCATTGGGTAATTAATAGAAACAATGTTGCAAACTATAAATAAGCTCTAAAATAATCACATCTGTACTCTGCATGAAAAATAACATATCAACACCACTACAAATAACAAGTAAGCTTTGGGATCAGCAATAGGCATCTTAAGGAACAATTCCTTTTACTTTCATATTCCCCTAACCTGAACTCTGGATAAGGATATTTAAAATGTCCTTCATACTGATTCCCCATAAAAGAACCCTCTAATAAATACATGGACAGATGGCAGGTAAGGTTCCTAATACTGATAATACTGAATTTCTTTTTAAGTTACAAAGGAAAGTTGCTATACGCTATTTCAACCATGGCTTGGGAAAAGAAAGTTTGTACAGAATTCTCAGAATGCTTTTCTGGTCACATACAACTTTGTTCTTCAATATAAATTGGAGAACTACAGATTCAACTACAACACAAGGTATCCTAAGGATACCTTGAAAAGCTGCGCATAAATAAAACCATGCCTTAAATATACTAAAGAAAGCATCTTAAAAAATGAAGTCATCATGTTGTGAAATCTTGATCCTATTTTGTTTTTGTATTTATATATAAGCTGCAAGACTCAGTCTGGGGGCGGGGGGGGGGGGTTCACTCTGGTTAATGCCTGGTTATCTTGACTGTCTGGGATGAGAGAATTTAAACTTCAACTTGGAAACTTGGGGAAGCTGGGATGGTTCAATGGATTAAGCCCTTTGCTTTGTAGCCCCAGGGACAGAGGATCAAATCCCAGCCCGTGCAGACCCTCATGCTGAAATGGGGTGTGCTTCCCATGTGGAAGGTTCCCAGTTAGGTTCTCGACCCCGCCCCGGTTCGGCCCCTGGCTTGTGGGTCATGCCTCCTATGAGGGAGGGCCCAGTTCCCGCCCTGTGTAGCCCCCGCCCACTTGTGTAGAATGAAACCATCCTGAAAACTGATGACGTACAACTGTAGAGACTGCTCTGGGGCCTCCCCCTTCTCTCTGTCTCTGTCAAAAACAATTAAAAGAAATCTTAAAACAAAAAGCTGGAAACTTATTTTTACCCCTTTAGTCATCAGTTATCTGAATTAAATGCATCCCTTAGTGCCAGACCAACCGGTTAAAAGGCAATATAGAGTTCTTTTTAAAATATTTAAAGAAACCTAAAACATTAACATTAATCCATGAAAACTTTAGCAAATTAAGTCAATTATATATACTAATTGTCTAATTTTTAGTGTTTGCTATTGCAAAGCAATGACATCTATCCATTCATTGCGTTTATGAGTTTCTAGAGCACAGAAGTAAAAAAGTGTTAAGTCGATATATTACTGAAATACCTTAAAGGGTTTACTACAATTATAAAAACGTCTGGATGTTCAGGGAACATCTCTAACCTTTAAGGTAACTTGTAGGATAAACTGGCAAAAACATTCTTTCTCTAAAACAGTGAATGATAATCAGGAAGTAAGATCTATGGTCTCAGTTGTCAATAATACCCTAACTCAGTTCTTTCATTTCTGAAGTTTCTTTTTCCCTACATCATATTTATTATGAGGTTAAGACATACGACATACAAGGGCTGTCCAGAAAGTATCCAGCCATGCAACATGAAAAACTGAGGCATTTATGATTGGATTATCCCCAGACAGCCCTTGTGAAAGAGAAAGAGCACTTAAAATACTGTATACAACCTGAAGATGTACATGTAAGTCAAATGCAAAAGCCACATATGTCAGTAAGACCAGATGCCAGATTTAAACCATTTTCCATTTGCCCAGAGAATACTCGCCAACAGCACTTGTGGCTACGTTTAGCTTAAGATAACTCCCAGATTACAGCCCTAACCTTACCCCCCAAATTAAATCCAATCACTGTTAACATTTGTTACATTAGGATTAGAGATAAGTTCTGTTGAGAAACAACTTCAAGATCAGTTTGTGTACTGTATTTTCACACTGAAAACCAGTCAGATTTGGTTCAGTCCCAAAGAGCCGGTTTCTGTAAAATTAAATGAATGCAACATTAAACTGCACTTATTTTTCTAAACAGGAATTGGGTTAAGTACACATAACACAAAGGTAACGTAATTCTTAGGACCTGAACCTATATAAGTGGCTTGATAATGAAAACATCCTGGTTTCAAAGTTATTCATAACCAATTTCACATTTCATAATTTTCAAGAATTTCTAATCATATACATCAGGAGTCCCCAATCCCTGGTCCACAGATCAATAATGGTTTGTGGTCTGTTAGGAACAGGGATACACAGGTGAGCAGTGGGCAAGCAAGTGAAGCTTCATCTGTATTTAGTCACTCCCCATCACTAGCATTACCGCCTGAGCTCTGCCTCCTGTCAGATCAGCAGGGACATTATAGATTCACATAGGAGAAGGAATGCTATTGTGAATTGTCCATGAGCATATACCCCAACAATCCTCATCTGTGGAAAGATTATCTTCCATGAAACCAGTCCCTGGTGCCAAAAAGGTTGGGGACCACTGATATCCATCACCTTATATAATGATTACGTCTGAAAAGATCACTGTAAGATATTTAAAACTGGGATACCGAAGCTGATGTCTATAAAATGCATGAAGAGGCTTCAAGGTATTAATAAAATCACCTAAAATTATAATATGTCAGAATTTTGTATGTATATCTTGCTCTGGAGAAAAATTCCTTCAGGTCTCAAAAAGTTAGAAATAATTGTCTCAAATGTGCCTAACAAATCTTTTTCATATTAACCTACAGTTTAATCAGTTCAAATAAACAGTCTTTCCAAGTTGAACTTCCAAGATACACAAAACAGCTTTATCTGCCTAAACTATGAAAAAAATAACCAAGTGTTCAAATGTTTTTACAAGCTTAGACACTTAAAAGACTATTTCCTCATTTATACTATTTTTATACTCAAGAATCACCTGTAAATCCAAAAAAATATTTAAGTCTCCTCAACCTCAGTTTTCAAGTTTGTCACACAGCTATTTTGTTTTAGAAAGTTAAAATGTAGTTAAGATCCTATTGAATCTTTTCATTACAGGTTGTCTTCATAACATTTCAATTCAACTTTATGGCAGAAAGCTCATACTTACACATGCCCTAAAAAAATACAACACTCGGACTGTGCCACAAGGCTTAAATGGAAGCTACCAAAATCAAAAGCCACCAGCATATCTTTCTCAAATATTTTCACAAGTCTCTGTTTCAGAAGTAAAAGAAATCTGTAAATTAATTCTCTGGTCTTTACCTCATTCCTCAGTAAAGGGTACTACCAATCTACTAAAAAGTCTTGACCATTATATACAGCACAGGAAGACAATTTCAAAAACTGAATACTGGACAAAGCCACTCATTTTATTTTAGACTAAGCAACATGAAAATGCCGACCTTCCAATTTTAGTACAAGTTTTTGAATGATTACCAGCAGTTGGGCAAGATTATAAAAAATATTACCACAACTTTGAAAAGACCTACCATATTTCTAAAATACTAATAACTGTATGACATACAAGTGACTAAGCTTTTTTGGGGTGGGGGGGATCACTACACCTTGTTAAATATAATCATGGACTGACTAAAGGACTAAATTTCTTGGTATATGGTAGTGCAGTTTATTTTTCTTTCTGAGCAATTTTTCTGTCCCAAATAATCCTATGTAAAGCTTTTCTTATTTATAAACAAATTATCCATGTGAAAATTTAAACCAAAAATTATAAATACAGTTCAAAACACATTTGAACATTTTCAAACACCACAAAACTTAATTTTACCTCTTCACTCTTTGACTTATGAAGAACAAATCCCTTTTTCCACTGCCCATCAGCGCCTTCATTTGGTTTTCGGATATTAAATTCTACTTTTGCCCGATCCTTATTTTGAATAGCCTTCCACTCATCCAAAGTCATTTCCTTTGGACCCTCTTCCTTTACTTCTTCAACTTCGTTCTCCCTGTGAAAATATAATTTTACACCTGGTGGAGGACTGACAAAAATCCATATTACTTATAAGGAAGTTAATCTTGTCTGGTTCATATTCTTTAAGATTATCCAAGGACAGGAGGATCACAGTTTTCTTTGTAACCCAATGGCTAACATGCAATTTAGTATAGTGACCAGAAATTTAATACTTGGTTCAACTAGTGAAAATGTGGATACCTTAGGAAAATACTATTTATCTTCATACACTTTTAAATGATCTATTAATAACTGAAATAGGTTTTACCCAGCCAAAAATATACTTTTAACAACACTACTTTGTTTCAAAACCATATCCTTTTATGAATCAACTTTTTGACTTAGCTCCTCTTAAAACATTTTTAACTTCCATAATTTCCCACATAACTCAGAACATATATGAATATAATCACTTAAGATGCCCGTGAAACTGTTTCACATTCTAGAATATTAAAAGAACTGTTTCTCTACCTTTTAACAACACTGATACATAAAAACTTTAAAAGCCATGTTTGTACAAATCCTAAATTCCATGTACTTGAACTTTCAAACTTGTATATGAACAGGAGCTGAGGTTTCACTAGTAATGAAACTCTCCACAAAACACACTTGTCTCAATACTTAATACTAGTTATTTCCAAATATACTTCTCAGGTTACAACTATTTTTTCTTCTTTTCTTAAAAAATTTTTATTAAAAGTTGTAACTATTCCCTTTTTGCAGAAAGCAAGCATGGGCTTAGGAATCCATTATTTTATTCTAATCTCAATTTCCAATTGTCATCAAACAAGATGTTTACTATTTTGGGAGCCCTGCTTCTTTCCAAAGATAGCAGGGGATTCAGTTAAGCCTTAGAGCTCAAATATCTCTCCCCTTCCATGCTACCGTTTACTGTTTGACAAATCCAATCTTAAAACTTCCTAGACCAAATTTACAATGAACTGATGAGAGATCTTGGATATCAAGTCCAATTCTGTCAGTTCATAGATGAGAAAACTTAAAAAAAAAGCTCCTAGTTACTCATAAGTTATGAGATAGCCAAGAACAGAACTCAGAACAATTTATCACGTCATGACACCTACCTTCTTCAAGGTTGTAAGCATCAAATGAGACAAAACAGAAGCTCTGGGAACTACATAAGGGAGTCCAAGTCAGCCAACGTCATGCTTCTTAAATTTATACTTCCATTACAAGATATAATACTAGGTTCAGATTCTCTCCTACTTTGGAGTAAAAACTGGAGACTGTCCTAATGTCATCGTGACCGTCTTTAGACCAAATACCCTCAATTTCATCCCTGGGTCCTGAGTTAATGATTTACTTCCAATACCCTAACAATACATGATTTGCTTATTCTAAACATTTATAATCTTTGCAATCCACTAAGTTGATTTAAATATGGGCTCTTTATTAAAAGGACAATAGCTATGTTGATCATTGTGAAGTAGTGAATGTTACATAAGGTTTATTTAACTCACCTATCACAATTTCATTGTTTACCGCATAAAATGATTCCATAATTTCATATAAGTGAATTTCTATTACTTCAAGTTCAACACATCACTAACACCATGTACGTTTATCTACTCTCTCTAACAGCAAATCTATTCCTTACTCTAACAGTCCCGTGGAATGACACTCCGTAACAGTGGTTCACTGTAAGAACAATCCTTCCTGGAGAAAAAGCAAAGTTTAGACAAGTATCCCCTCCCTGATTGATTTAAATATGCCCTGGTTAAGAATTACTCACCTAAATAATCTATAATGCAAGACTTTAAACCACAATATTGTAAGAAATGATTGTCCTCTAACTTCTGCTAGGGTTGATGGAAACTAGAGGATGTCATTAATTTCTGCCAATACAACTTGAATTTCTAAAACTCTCCCACCCTTGAACAAACAGAAATATCAAACCAGGTCTTTTATCTAAAAATTCAGAAAATACAAGATTAAGAATACTAGTGAATGAATATTCTGGCCCTTGCTCTACTCATACATTTTCAAACAAGCCAATACAGGAACCCCTCACTTAACGACTGAGTTCCATTCCAACTAGGCCATTAAGCGAAGATCTTAAAAGCAGATGTCTTATGGTGTGTTGTGGAACCATAGGGTATGTATTTTTCAATAGCTATCACACAACACAACACTTACAACGTGTGGTCTTTGGGATGCCAGGATAGCCCAGCAGGTTGAACATTTGCCTTGTGACCATGAGGTTTGGGGATTGAATCTTGGGCCCACCCCGTGCAAACCCATATGCTGAACTGTGGAACATCTGGTAACCGCCAGGATAGTGGTGAAGGTTCCCACCTCCCATGCCCCAAATCCACTTGTGTGGAATGAAACTATGTCATAACTAATGACGTACAACTGTGGAGACTGCCCTGGGTCATCCCCCTCTTGCTCACCTTTTCTCAAACAAATAATCTTAAAAAAAAATATGTAGCTCACGTTATTGGGAACTAATGCTTCATGTAGTAAATACTGACAGTGGTAATAAGATAAAGACTGAGAAAAGGAATTCCCAAGACTCAGAGACTGAGAAAGGGTATTCCCATGTAGAACTAATCATAAGTGCAAGTGATCATTAAACAGGTAGGTATAATGGTACACTCCAAATTATACGTTGTTGGAAAAAACTTTCAAAGATGGAGCAACTAGTTTTAAAGTGGTCAAGTTTTCTAATTTAAATGGTTTCAGAATAAAATTTGTATAGTTAGAGCAAGCTTGTCCAACCTGTGGCCCTCAGGACACATGTGGCCCCAGATGGCTCTGAATGCGGCCCAAAACAAATTCATAAACTTTCTTAAAACATACGAGATATTTTTGCAATTATTCTAAAGCTCATCGGCTATCATTAGTGTTAGTTTATTTTACGTGTGGCCCAAGACAATTCTTCTACTGTGGCCCAGGGTAGCCAAAACTTGGACAACCTGAATTAAGAGAATCCAAAGTACTTTGAACTATGAGGTCTAAATACTACCAATTTTCTTACTTGAACCATTTGGTCTAATTTTTAGAAATCTCCTGTTTCAGATTCCAGTTCCCACCTAATTCAATGTCTCTGGACAGCTATTACTTAAATTGTCCATTACTTACCTATCATTAGCATTATCTCTACCAAGTAAAGTAATTATATAAAATGCATCTTATTCCTATTCTCTATTCTCAGTTAATTTTTCTCCTTAGAGCTAACAGTTTTGTCATTTCCCTTATCTTTTAAAGACAAAAGGATATAATTACAATTAGAAATAACCACTTCTATTTTTTAAACCATCAGCAGTTAATATACCGGTATGCATGTGTAAACCACTCATCTAAATAAATACTCTTTGAGGGATTGGGTTATAATAAAAGTCTCTCCTGTTAAAAAACAATCAAGTTAACGGCATTACAACTAAAGGTTATTTACTTGGTAAAAACTCAAACTGATATTAATGCTGGAGCATTACCACTAATGCTTACTTCTTTAAAATCACTTACTTATTTTCAGTGTCTGCAACTGGATGTTCTTCACCTTCAGGTGTTTCCTCAGTCACATTTGACTGCTCCAAGTCACTGCAATTATAAGATATTTGTTTCTGAATGTATTTGGGGGACTCTCTAAGGAAAGAAAGAAAAAGAAAGGCATCTAGGTCCATTTACATGTAGCCAAAGGTTCTTTACACAAAAATATTTCAAAATTCTCACATCCCCTAAGAGTCTTTTCCTACTAAATTTACTCAGAAAATAATTTAAAAATGTATACTGATCCAAGTTATAATTTCAAGTACTATATTGTAGCAGGACAGAACAATTAGTTCTAAAACAAAGCTTCATCAGCTTATCAAGTTTTTTTTAATGATTAGAATGGTCAATAGCTAGAAACTATTACACACACAGAAAATATGAGTATCAAATAACATCAATGTAAGGTTTCATATATCCATATGAAAAAAAACTGTTATCACATATATTAAAAGAGAAAATTTGGTCACTTACATATTATAACCCAAACATATCCAACAAGACATTATCTTATAAAGAAGTAGTTGAAATAAGGAACATTGTAGTCTTTCCCCAAGAACAAATAAAATTTAAGTTGGGTAAACCTCTACTAAGGTATAGAACCAATTTTTAAAAAATTATTAAAAAAAAAATCAGAATACCAACGTTAATTCATCTTTGACAGTTCCCCAGTTGTGAGATCCGCTACCTCCACGTTTGTCCTCATGCTTCAGGCCACTGTAATGTGAAAAAGAACTAACAAAACTGAGTTAACATAATACTCTTTAGTTCTAAAAATTCAAATTTTGTTTTATTAAAGTAGTAGTTTCAAATACAAAAATATAATGAAAACCAATATAAGACTTACGATCTATCACTTCCACTATGCCTATCAAATTCCCGTTTACCACGAGAATCAAATCCATCTCCTCGGCCCATTCCACGTCCACGGCCTCCTCGACCTCTTCCAAGACCACCACGGCCTCGGATAGGCCGGTCAATAATCGGTCTACAACAACAAAATAATTATATATAACCCAGGTTTCCAGAACAAGCAAAATTTGAAGGCTCTTTTAAAAATATAGGAACATATTTACTGGCTCATAACTCAACAGTTAAACACCTTTTAGAAAATTCAATAGTCTATTTCTAAACACATAAAGGAAATCAAAACAACTAGGAAGCTCTCCCAAAACAAAATTATTTTGATATTCTCTAAAACTTACTAGGGCATATGCTTTTTCATTGCCGTTCATTTCACATTATTATCCAATAAAACTGCTATGCACCAATATATTTAATAATTAAAATAAACACATCTAACTTGCATAATGAGTAATGTTTTGTTATAAACAATTTACCCCCTACAGGACTGTCTTGTTAACTGAACATCTGAGAATTGCAAAGAAAAGAAAATGTCCATTAATTCAACTAAAGTGTTTCACTACAAAAAAATCTACATTTGAACACTAAAAACTGTTACCAAAATGTCTAAAGTATAACAGTGCACACATTCAGATGTTTCTCTGAAAAACTGATACTGACAAAACAAGAAAAGATTTAAAAAAATAAAAAAATCTTGCCTATCAACTGAAAATTCTCCTCCTTCACCCTTTTCCTCAAGTGGCTTTTCAAATCGTCGTTCACGGGGTGGTCGCCTTTCTGGTCTCCTATCAATTATTTTCCCTTCACCCTGAAGTTGTTGATCAGGTCTTCTTCCAACACGTCTGATTCCTAAAATGATAATAAGCATCATAAGCAAATCATTTTCCCAACACAAAAACAATTTAGGACTAGACTGTTAAAAAAAAAGTGTTTCTACTCTTTCAGTCCATAACTAGCATTTCCTGCTGAAAAAGGCATACTAGGCATATCTCTAACGTATAGCAAAGTACTTCAGAGAAATTTCTATTTTAAAGATAATAAACTTGTTTCAAACTACAATTTACGTAGTTAGCCAAGTAGTCTTTTTCCCCCCTAAAGCATTCTCTGTAACTGGACTTGGGAGTATATGGGTAGCAAACTACTGTTCTCGCTTTTCAAGATGCCAGCCTCTTAATTTAAAATCCTAAATGTAAAGAAATATTAGGCAAATGATGCATTTTGGCTTTGATGATACCAAAGAAGATAACAGTAGTCTTTCAGAAGTAACCAAGCAAATCCAAACATTCACCAGATAGACTGTCAAAAATAAATCCAGGGGAAGCCGGGATGGCTCAGTGGGTTTAAGTGCTCACTTTGCAGCGCCAGGGACCAGCGATCGAATCCTGGCCCGGGCTGTGCGGACCCATATGCTGAACTGGGGAGTTCCCCCAGTCCAGTTCTCTCTCTGTCTCTCTCTCTGTCAAAAATAAGTAAGTAAGTAAATAAATAAATGGTATAAAAAATGCATAAAAATAAATTTAAAAAATATATCCAGTGAATGCCACATTATCTTATTTTACATAATATAAAGGGAAGCAAAGTATAAAAACTAATATTCTATGAAATTTCAATACTGAAAGGAAAACAAATGGCATTTAGAATCACATCTCCATAGTAGTTTGAAATAGCTAACAAAAAACCCCACTGTCCTCAATATGTTTACATGTATACGTATATATGTATACACACACACCACACTTAAAAAAATAACACTATTATGCAATGACTAGGAAATACTCATTATTTTATTACTGTGGAGAAGCTTTTCTTTTGGATTGCTCTTACAAGTATCTTTGCAGCCAAAGAATCTTGAAAAACCACACAAAGGACTGCTGCTTTTAAGCAATATTTAAGAAACAGAAACTTGTAACACTAAGTGATGGCTAAAGTATCCACTGATTCCCTTCTTTATTACTTTTTTCCTGTTAGTGTCTGAGGCCCACAATATGCATTACTGGGGGCCTTAAAGGTTAAGTAGATGGATGGTTAAATTAATAACTAAAATTTCAGGTATGCTCTAATTCCCAAACCACAAATTCTGACAAAATCAAAAAGCAGATGAGGAATTGGCTTTTATAACAAGATCTTAAGCAGATTCACTTGGTTCTTTCTAAGAAAGTGGATCACCACCAGGGATGCACCCATTCAGGTGTATAACTAGAGTCAAATGGTAAATATCAACAAAGTCTTCAATGAAATTTTAAAGTCCATTCCACATAAACTCTCATGATAGGCAAGGCAACAATTGTTAGATCTTAACCAAGGCTTTTAAAATTTCATCACAGGTATAGTGTACTGGGGTGGAGCTCAGGAACCAGCCCTTATAATGATATCCAAGCCAAACACACCCAAATGAACAATGGCTTGCTTCCTCACCCAGTATTCAATGTTAGGCTTTACAGAATCTAAAAATCTTAATAAATTCACCCAATTACTAACATTTTAAAATGCAACAGAAATCTGTACTGCAAGCTCACTTAATTTTAACTAAATTCCTGGCATTTAATATTATTTAAAAAAGAGAAACAAACACCTTGGTCTACACTCAATGATATTCTGTGGTGTCAATTATGAGTTCTTCACATTGACAAAAGTCAAACTACAAAATTCTTATAATCATAAAACATATATCTAAGATATGTCTAACAATATGCCAGGACCTATATTCAAAAGCACAGAACACATGAGCAGTGTAATAACTTTGTTTACAGGTCTATCCTTCCCCAAGGCACAGAACACTGACATACAGTAGGCTCTAATGAGTATTTTTTCATTCAATATTTTCCTTTATTTATAAATTTGTTTTATGCAATTTAAGGTTAAGAGTGCTCTAAGACTGATCTAAGGAAAATGCTGATAGCTAAGATGAAGATTTCCCAAAAGACTAATAAATGGCTAACTCAGTCCTGAGTCCTGGTTACAAGTTTATGAAATAATTCCCTACCTCTGTAACTTAAAATACTAGTTTCCAAGTAAGAGCTAACTTCAAAATGTGCTTTCTGGTCAAAACTACTGAGGATTGAAATTATGCTTCATTCTTTGAACCTTAAAAAGGGGCGAACACACTTACCTACCTGTTATATTTTAGATTCACACTTTGGACTCAATTTTTTTGTCGTGCTTTCTTTGGACTGGTATGATGAAAGAAGTCAAGCTAAACACAGCTTAAGTAAGTATACAAGCCAGTGTTCCTTAACACAGAAATTAAATGACTGACTCAGTTATGCTACAGGTTGTTATATAAAGCATATCTGACTCAATGGATTATTTGGCCTAAGCGATGTATACATGCTTTTCAATATTCCAACTTATGCTTCCTCCCAAGCTGTAATTTTAATGACAATTCCTGTTTTATTCATTACCTTGGCGTTCATACCAAGCCTCACAGAAGTACCATTAAAAAAAAACAACCCTAAAGTAAAGTCTAGCACAATTGTTTTCATTTTTTAAATTAGTTGAATGCTAACTAATTCAACTAAAGCTAATGAGAAACAACTCCTCTCAGGAGCACGTGACAGTGAAGGGTAATTTCAACTTTGAACATATTCAGAGCTTTGGTCGTCCTATACCTACTTGTTATTGGTCATGTATGTTTTTCTTATCCCCAACTGTTCTGCATTTTCATTCACGACAAAGGACAAACCCATATCGAGTGAGAATACAAGATTCAAGCTTAAGACAACCCTGAAAAGTTTACAGTGACCTGGAAGCAACTATTTACCCGCCAATGAAATCCTGACCACGCTGCACGCACATGTGGAGGAAAAGCTCCACTTAAGAGTTCTGCTTGGGCTAACGTGACAGCCTCTGCATCCATTTCACGAGGCCCGGACCGAAGCACACACTATGTACCAGTGCGGGGAGTCAGGAAAAAGGATAGTGACACGAGGACGACATCCTCAGGATTTCCTGCAACAACCCATCTCCATTCAGAATTCCCGCTCTGCTTAATCGAGTGTAGCCAAATCTCTCTCCTTCCCTACAGCTTAACTCACTCTACAAGTTACAAAGTTTAAAATAGTTGAGGGGGGGGGGGAGACAATGAAACACATGAGGCACTTAAAACAGCAGCTTACTCCAGAATACCCGATTGCCTCGAAACAGGAGGAGCTTGGTGTAAACTCCGATCCCCAGCTTTTCACTGGGGCACCCCCAGTCATCGTGGGACAAGATAGACAGAAGCCTGAAACAGACGACGACACCTCAAAGCAGCATTCTGAAACAGAGGTCTGGGCAGAAAGCAGCTGAGCACCCCACGCTTCCCCCTAAACTAAGCCCAAGCGCTCGCCCGCGGAATCCGGCGGGAAGACTACCACCTCCCCGGTCCCCGAGAACGCTGGAGAAGCAGCTGATCTCCAGACCACGCTCCTCCGCTCGGAACCCGAGGCGGGAAGGGGTTGGGCTTCAGAAACCTCGCAGGCGGTGGTTTGAACTTGGGGCTAGCACTCTCAGGAGCTGGCTTTTGTCGTGTGGAGAAACATGAGAAAATCGGCGGCAAAACCATACGCAGACATTCAGAGCTGGAGAACCAAGTGGTAGGCGCAATGCCCCGTTCCTTCCCTCCATCCCGGGTCTCCCTCACCTTCTACTACAGATTTACCTTCTTTCTTAAGCGCCACGGGAGGCTGCGTCTCCTCTTTCTTGTCAACCACGCCAGTGTTGGGGGGCAAAGGGTTTTTGCGATCTTTCTGAGACTCTTTACGCAGCTGTTTTCCTGCCGCATTGGAGTTGGTCTGAGCTGCGGCCTGAGCTGCGCTCTTGGCCCCAGGGCCCCCAACGCCGCCCCCGCCGGCTTCTTTTTTCTTGTTCTCTGCTGCCTTTAACACCTCAAAAGGGTCCGATTCGTCGTCAAATAACTGGTCGAATCGGTTGGTGACCACGCAGCCGAAGCCTTCCTGTAAATGCCCAGGCATGATGGTGGCTCGGCGGCGCGTTCCTCCACGGATTGCAGCGGGCCGCGCCAAGCCAAGAGCGCCTGCTTCAGCTCTTCCCACAAGATGGCCGGGCCGAAAGAGGGGGGCCGTCTTCTCTTCCGGCGCCAGGCATACATCCGGGGGCGGCCAGCGCCGCACGGCACCATGGGGTTCGTAGGCTAGAGGTGCTTCTACAGAGGTGGCTCCTGGCGCTGGGACTACAACTCCCAGAACGCACGGAGAGACAACTCTTCGCGCGCGCTTAAGAGACGGCACCACACGGAGGGACTAGAGCGTGCGAGCTTAGGAAGGAGAAGCTCGTGGTGGGCGGAGTCCTGCCACCTGCTCTCGCCACCCTGACTTTCTGGGTCTTGAGCTCTCTTGAAAACAGGAAAACGTGACGGCGTATTTTGCGACCGAAAGTACTCTGTCTTTGGTTTTACTCTCCCCACCTCCGGTTCAGGGCTTAACTTTCCCCACCTCTCCGGGAGGGTCAAGGTGACTCCCAGCTCTCATTACTGGAGGCTCACAAACTTCCGGGGCTTGGGGGTGGGGAGCTGCTGAGGTGCCGCACTGGCCTCACCCAGGCAGGACCCGATCTGTTTGAAGTCCGTAGTTACACTGTGCCAGGAGTCGCCCTCCTGTACCCCCCTCCCCAATAATGAATCGAGAGGTTTCTGTTTAATGTGAGACGGAACACACTTCCTCTCCTGGGACGTGAACTTAGGTAGCAGAATTAAATCAAAAAGATCAAGTTGAACTATCCCACGGGAATGGTGAGCGCCTTTCCTGAGAGAAACGCAGTTTTGCTAAGGATGCTGTAATTACTGTTGACTCCTGGCGCGCAGCACTTTTTAGACACTGGACAAGCCCCGAAAAGGCAGTTTGTAGAAACACTTTCTAGAGTCAGTCCAATTGTCCATTAGTATCCAGCAAGCCACGGATTAGGTGTAATTAGATAAGGTGACCAACCGTCCTCCTTTAGGGAGGACTGTCCTCCTTTTGGCAGTTCTGTCCTCCCTAGAAAAGTGTCCTAGATGTCCTTTTAGATGTGTAATACTAGATGTCCTTTTCTTTTTTCTTGGTTGTGCAATAGATTTTCTTTTGCGGGGGGGGGGGGTTGTTAAATTTATTGGGGTGACATTGATTGGTAACAATTAGATAGTTTCCGAATGGACAAGTCCACATCACTTCACCTATGCTTCGCATTATGTGCTCACCACCCAGAATCAGCTGTCCTCCTTTTCGTTGGAAAAAATTTGATCACCTTAAATTAGAATGTGCTCACGAAATAACATTTTAGAGCATGAGTGTGTGGTGTGCAATGAGGAGATGAATAAATATTAAGTGTGAAAAGCATCGATACTAGTTGAGAATGTTAACGTTTATTAAAATAACAGTGTCAATGCATATTCAAGCATGTTTGGTAACACTTCAAATATATCATAATTTTAAAACCTTTTTCCATTAACACGAAATATAATAGAAAAATGCATCTCTTTGTTCCAGGTGCTAATAGTGTTAATCTCACCACCTTGTTAGGTACTTTCCCCTTTTGACAGATGATGAAACTTTCAGAAGTGAAATGACTTACCAAGTTCACACCTCTATAAGTGCTAGTGCCAAGAGTTAACCCAGTCCAGTCTTCGAATTCCCTATGAGACTGTTAACATCAACTCTAATCCAAATTCTGCCTTCTGATAGAAGTCAATTCTTAGTTAATTTCCAATATTTAATCAGATTTAAACACTGTTGCATGCCTGGCAGGGTATGTAACATGGCTGAATGTAATCTTACGAATTTTTAAAAAGATTTACCGGTATTTATTTTATTGTTTTTTGACAGAGACAGAGTCAGAGAAAAGGGGGAGGGCCCAGAACAGTCTCCATAGTTGACGTCATTAGTTTTAGATTAGAGTGACCAGACGTCCCGCTTTTGGCGGGACAGTCCCAATTTTTAACAATTTGTCCCGTGTCCCGCGGTGTTTTAAAAAAGTCCCAATTTGGGGAAAGAATGCACGACAAGCTAGGGAACAGCGGGAGATAGACCAAATTTTTAATCAAGAACTCCCCCCCCACCCCAGGTCAATGGTGTCCTGCTTTACCAATGTTAAAATCTGGTCACCTTATTTTAGATATAGTTTCACTCCACAGGTGGGCGTGGGACTGCACAGGGCAGGAACCAGGCCAAGGGCCTCCTGAGTAGGCCCCCACAAGAACTGAACTAGGGGCACACCCCAGTTCAGCATATGGGTTCTCATGGGCCAGGACTGGGATTCGATCCTCGGACCCTGGGGCTGCAACGCAAGCACTCAACCTGCTGAGCCATCCCGGCAACCCCAATCTTACTAATTTTTTAGCATACTTTAAATCAATTCCTTAACAGGGAAAATAAAATATAGTCATATTTCAGTCCTCAATCTAGCCCTCATCCCAAAGTTACCTATTTATTTCTCTGTCACCTCAGTCTGTGCCACACAAACTTCAGTCTCACACACATACTTCAACCCTTTCCAGAAGCTCTTGTGGCTCCTACCAACACACCCATACATCAAGAAGTTTTAGAGTTTAGACCACAGTTTTCACGCTTTTTTGAAAATAGCTCAAATGTAATTTGGAAGATCTCCATGTTTTTAACAAGCCTTTTCTTTTTACCAAGGGCTATTAATAACTGCATCTTTGAGATATCTGCAGCTTACCTCTTTCTAGCTATTGCCACAACAAAATTAAGACCTAAAACTCTTTTTTACTCAGTGTTTGGTATACTTTACATGTGTGGCTTTGTTTAATCCTCTCATCAACTCTATGAAAAAGGTATTATTTCCTTTTTAAGGTGAGGAAAAAGAAGCACAAACAGTCTAAGGAGCTTACCTACTGCTTACCATAGTCTGGCCTGTAATTTTTATCCTATATACAGATTTTTCTGAAAAATCTGTATTATACTGGTTTTTTCAAACAGATTTGTATAACCACCAAACATTATTACAATAAAAATAGTTAAAGAAGGAGAAGCTGGGATGGCTCAGTGGGGTTAAGCACTCACTTTGCAGCACCTGAGACCAAGGATCAAATCCTGGGCCCGACCCAGGTGAACCCAAATGCTGAACTGGGGTGTGCCTCCAGTTCAGTTCTTGCCAGGGCCTATGCTGGAGGCTCCCGGCTCAGTTCCTGCCCTGCGCAGCCCCACACCCACCTGTGGAGTGAAACTATATGGAAAACTAATGCTGTCAACTATGGAGACTGCTCCCCCTTCTCTCTGTCTTTCTCTCTGTCTCTCTCTGTCAAAAAATAATTTAAAAGAAAAATAGTTAAAGATAAGCTACACATAGGGGAATTGTATGGCTCTGACTTTATAAGGTTTTCTATGCCTCTCAGAGAATTCACCTATTAATTTAATATGAAAATATGAATAGACATTTGAGCACAGGGGGAAAACTATTGTAAATACTTTCAACTTTCTTCTTCTGCTCTTCTCTCTGATTAATCCAGGAAAATTTTAAAGCCCATGTTTAAAGTATACAAGTAAAGTTCAAAATGATAATTCTTTTATATCTCAATTATTATCTTATAAGTAACTATATTTTCACTAATGCTTCCTTCTGAGAAGTTAAAATCATTTTTAAAAATATGTAAATGTTCCTATTACTCTCAATAGAAAATATGTAGCTAATAAACATCAAGGGAGGAGGAAAGGAGACATCTTGACAGACTGTTATTCAAATGAAAGGCTTGAGTTGTAAAGTGAAAAGTTATAAGATACCACTGATTAGAAATGTAGCCTAAAGTATCAGTTCTCTCTAGCAATGCTTGAATCACATATTGTTCTCTGAAAAATACTTATGCAACTTCACAGTCTTATCTATAGCAAGTTCTCTAAAGAGTTTTCTAGCAGTAAATGCTGAAAACTCTCCAACTATCTTGATTAAAAAAACATAGTTGCCTAATGTTAATAAAACTGAGAAACAGAATATGATACTTCCTTTCAGTCCTTACTTGTTTTTAGGATGCTAATAATTCTTAACCACATTACAATTTGTTTTTACCCATTTCATAATAATCCCAATCCCCTATTACTAACTGTTGCTATATTATAATAATTACTAACAACTACTATAATTTGAGTATTTACTGTACACTTGACACTGTGCTAACTATCTTGCATGCATTATTTCCTTTAATTCTCAGAACAACATTATGAAGTAAGTAGTATTACTATCTCTACCTTCCTTTTACAGATAGGGAAACTGGTTAAAGTGCCTCTCCCAAATTCACATTGCCAGAAAGAGTCTAGGCAGTCTGATCTCACAGCCTGGGCTCCCAACTGATATACTTGTATGGAAAATGATAGAGGGAACAAAGCCCTTCATCCTTATATTGGTACCACCTGTTACAAAAGAAAATTATTAATCTGTTATAACACTTTGGGGGCACTAGATACAGGCCACATAAATGTAAATAAATGACTAAATTTTAGTGTGCTCTAAATATACTACATAATTTTTTTTAAAGCAATAAATGTGTTGCTTGTGGAGAAAAGAGAAAATCTATGTCTGCGGATGGAATGCTAAGAATAATTTTGCAAGTCTAGGCTCTTGCTAAAGTTAGAATATCAAAGCTAAAAATAGAAAAAATTACACTATTTTGCCACCTCACACTTGCTTTGAACGTTGATCTCTTGATTTTAAACTCCCCATTTTTTTTCTTCCTAAATTGTAATCTTAAAAAAAAACCAACAACTTTATTGAGATATAATTCACATGCCATGTAATGTCTAGGAATAGAATGGCTAGGTCATATGGAACTTTATGATTAACATTTTGAGGAGCCAAACCATTTTCCAAAGAAGCTGCACTTTTTACAGTCCCACCAACAATTATAACGGTTCCAAGTTCTCCACATCCTCACTAATACTTACTATTGTCTTGTCTTTTTTAATATAGTCATCCTAGTAGGTGAGAAGTGGTATCATCTTGTAGTTTTGATTTGTATTTCCATAATGGCTAAGGGCATTAAGCATCTTTCTACATGATATTGTCCATTTTTATACCATCTTTGGAGAATATCTATTTAGATCTTTTGCTACTTATTTTTTTATTGTTTAATTGTAAGAATTCTTTATATATTCTACATTCAAGTGCCTTATCAGTTACATGACTTTTTTAAGATTTATTTTATTGTGTTTGTTTTTTTATAGAGACAGAGAGAAGAGGGAGGCCCAGAGCAGTCTCTATAGTTGTACGTCATCAGTTTTTGACATGGTTTTTTGTTCCATACAGGTGGGCGGGGGCCACTCAGGACAGGAACTGGGCTTAGGGCCTCTCACATGGGAGGCATGGGGTCTGCACAAGCCAGGGCCGGGGCCAGGATTCAATCCTTGTTCCCTGGGGCTGCAAAGCAAGGGCTTAACCTGCTGAGCCATCTCAGCTTCCCCAACTTTTACTTTCTTGTTGTTATCCTTTGCAGCATAAAAGTTTTAAAAATTATGTAATCTTTTGTGATGAAGCCCAGTTTATCTATTTTTCTTGTCACTTGTGCTTCTGTTGTCATATCTAACAAGGCTTTGCCTAACCCCAAATCACAAAGATTTATGTCTATGTTTTCTTCTAAAAGTTTTATAGATTTTAAAATAGTTTTAGCTGTTACATTTAGGCCTATAGTTCATTTAAAATTAATTTTTTGTTTAATGTATTTCCCTTCATATTAATTTAAAATAATTTTGAGTATGTCAAACCAAAAATAAAAATTTTGGAAGAAAAAAAGGTATTGCTATTATTCATCTTATTCTTGTTTTAAAAACATTTTGTATATTACACTAAATAACAAGTTTTTAGGTTTAGATATATTCAATAAAGTTCCAAATGCATGTGTTTAAGCTTCGAAAATAAAAAATGTATTTTATACTTAATACTATTATTATTACTATCACACTTAATACTATTTATTCATTCTGATAATAAATATTTAATTCAATTATTTATAGACCATCCACCTTTCTATCAAACACTGTTCTGAGCCCTGAAGATTCAGTGGTGGACAAAACAGGCAAGGCCTTCATTCTCGTAGAGTTTACATGTTGGTGGAAAGAAGCAGAGAGTAAACAAGTACCGTAAATACATCACCAAGATCATTTTCAGAGAGTGGTAAGTATTATGAGAGTATAATGTGTGGGAGGGACTTTTTTTTTTAATTTATGGTCAGAAAACCTTCTCACCTGAGGCCTGAATGATGAGTAGAAACCAGCCTGGCGAAGATTTGAAGAGAAAGTAGAAGAAACAGCAAGAAAGAGAATATGAAATAGAAAGGAGTTTGTAGATTCCAAGACAAAAAACAAAAGTCTCTGAGTGTGGCCAAAATGAGCATGAGGTTGGGATTGGGAATTGGAAGGCAGATCCTATAGATCAGGGGTGGCCAACAAGTCGATTGCGGTCGACCGGTTGATCGCGAGGCCAATTTTGGTCGATCCTCGATCGCTCGCAATGTCTGGGGTGGAATTCACGAGGCCAATTTTGGTTGATCATCATGTCAGGGGTGGAATTCGCGAGGCCAATTTTGGTCGGTCGTCGATCACTCGCAATGTCTGGGGTGGAATTCCGTGTACTATGGACTTTGAAGCGATTGTAGAAGACAAAACTTTCTAGCAATAGTTTAATGCATTCTGGGAATTTGCCAAGGTCATAAATTCCTAGAATTCTGACAGCCTGACACTGTGATCTCCGCCCACCCAGACATTTTCTTTTGTATTAACAGTATTATTATCAATCAATATTATTTCTCCTCGGTGACCATGTTGAGTTTCAATTTTTCTTCTGTTTAAAATGGAAGTACCTTTTCTTTGTTTTAAATTAAATTGCTTTTCTTACCTATCTATTTACTTGATAAGTGAGCATTCTCGGCAACAGATCTCTAAACTGCGGTCATTACACTGAGAGAAAAATAAGGGACAGTATTACAAATATATTAGGAATAACAATAATTCTATTTAAAGTAAGAAGTCAGTATTGTAAACCATAATAAATATATTGTAACTTTAACATACTTCTTGTAAATTTGAA
>PVKE010018709.1:0-29223 GCA_004027555.1 Craseonycteris thonglongyai
TTGCTAACTGACTTGCTCTGCTCTGTGACGCCTGCTTTTATAAGGGAAGATTGTTTTGTTCAGTGTCTCCTGTCAGCATCACTGTGTCTTCTCACCTCATTTAATCTCTAAAAGTGGACGTCAGCCAAATTGGAACCGAACTGAATTTAATACGTCCGACACTGATTTCGTTTTTACTCAATAAATTGATAGACTCTAAGGTGGAGTGGTGTCCTTTATCGTTTTTTTTCTCAATTACAGTTGAAATTCAATATTATTGTGTATTAGGTTGAGGTGTACAACATGGTGGTTAGACATTTATGTAATTTACAAAGTGATTTCCCCTGGTAAGTCTAGTGCCCACCTGGCACTACACATAGTTGTTACAACATGATTGACTATAGTCCCTGTACTGTATTTCCCATTCCCATGACTACTTTGTAACTATTTCAGCCCATCACCTTTTTTACCCAGTTCTCCAGACCCCCTTCCCTCTGCCAACTACCAGCTTGTTCTCTGTGTCCAAGTCTTTTTCTATTTTGTTTTGTTCTTTAGATTCCACATGTGTGAGATCATGTAGTATTTGTCTTTCCAGTCTGATTTGTGTCACTAAGCATAATACCCTCTAGGTCCATCCATGTTGTCACACGGATTTTTTAAATCTACTTGTTCAATCATTTACTGAGAGTAGACACTTGAAATTGCTATCTGTGGTCATGAATTTTTCTAGTTCTATCGGTGAAGATACATTTAAGATCCTTACATTTTGTAATGAGTGACTCCTTTGTGATTATGAAGTGAACATCCTTATCTCTGATAATGTTTCTTGTTCTGAAATCTACTTGGTCTGATATTAACATAGCCATTCCAGCTTTTTTGATCAGTTTGCATGTCTTTTTTCATTATTTTAATTTTTCTGTGTCTTAATTTTTAAGTATATGTTTTTTTGTAGAAAGCCTATAGTTTGATTGAGACTTGCTTTTTCATTCAGCCTAACGATCTCTA
The DNA here is from genome assembly GCA_004027555.1 of Craseonycteris thonglongyai. Classification (NCBI taxonomy): domain Eukaryota; kingdom Metazoa; phylum Chordata; class Mammalia; order Chiroptera; family Craseonycteridae; genus Craseonycteris; species Craseonycteris thonglongyai. The sequence goes on from PVKE010018709.1 coordinate 985, forward strand.
TCTTTTGGTTTTCATTATTTTTTTTAAATGGAAAATACCTCTTTGACTTTTTAAAAAAGATTTATTTTGTTTTTGACATAGACAGAAGGGGGAGGGCCCAGAGCAGCCTCCACAGTCGTATGCCATCAGTATTTTCGACATGGTTTCATTCCACGCAGGTGGGCAGGGGCCTCCTTTGTGGGAGGCACGCCCCCTCAAGCCAGGGGCCAAACGGGGAGGGGGGTGGTGCTAGAACCAAAGTGGAGACCTCCCGCACAGGAAGTACACTGCAGTTCGGTATATGGGACCGCACAGGCCAGGGCTGGGATTCAATCCTTGCTCCCCGGGGCTGCAAAGCGAGCACTTTACCCAATGAGCCGTCCCTGCTTCCCCTCATTTTTTATTTCATGAAATTTTTGATGTCATTGGGTATATATCTATCATCTTGCTGTTAGTTTTCTGTCATTTTTGCTCTTTGTTTCTGTTTTCCTTTTAACCTGCATGCTTTTGGGTCAAATGGTGTATTTTTTAATAGTTCATTTGCTTTCAAGTCCTTGTTTATTAGGTCTATGTTTTCTTTTTTTTTAGTGGTTTACATTTGACATCATCAACTGATCTATAAATCTTTGTTCAAATAATATTACAATATATCAAATATAGTATGAAAACCTTGCAATAGCATACTTCTATTTCCTGCTTTTCATCTTTTATAATATTGTTATGTTTTATTTTTACATATACAGTCTCTAAAAGAGTTCAAGAATGAAACTTAGTCTAATATTCTAAATAATTTTATGTAAGTAATTCCCACATTACCTTTTCCAGTGGTCTTTATTCCTTCCTACAGATCCATGCTTTTATCTGGGACCATTTTTATTGAGCATGAATAATTTGTTTTAGTCATAATTTTAGTGTGGTCTGCTGGTGATAAATTTGCTTACTTTTTGGGTTGTTTGAAAATCTTTATGTAGCCATTATTACTGAGGCATATTTTCAATATATAATTTTAAGTCATTTTAAGAAACCAATTGTGGAAGTTTTCTACATTGTTTTTTCAAACATTTTATTTTCCCTCATTCTGCTTCTCCTTTCCTGGATATAGGCTAGACTAGACTGAATACCACAAGTCACTGAGGTGCTTTATTTTCTTTCCCTTTTTTCTTTATTATTATTTCTGGGCTGCATTTGTATAATTTTTATTGATACTTTCTTTTGTCTAATCTGCGTTTATGCCCATCTAATGCATTCTTTACTCCAGACACTATATTTTTAAATTCTCAAGTGTCCTTTGGGTTCCTTTTGGGGTTTTCTTTCTTCGCTAAAATTCTTTATCCTCACCCATTATCACCATTTCTCCCCATCCATTATCACCATTTCTCCCATTTCCCTACATTTATCCTCATTTTCCTACATTCTTTAATGTATTTATAGTAGCTGTTTTAAAGTCTTTACCTGCTAATTTCAATGTCTTAACCATCTGTGTGAGTCTGTTTCTTTTGCTTGAGTTTTATCTTCATTATGTCATATTTTCTTGCTTCCTTGTGTGTCTCATAAATTTTGATTGCATTCCAAAGACCCTGTATAAAACAACAGTAGAGATTGGCTATCACCTTTCCCGAAGAGGCATGCCCTCTCTATAAGGCAGTGAAGAGCCAAACTCTGCACTGATGCCAACTTGGGCTCTTTAGGAATTATGATTCAGTTTTAGTTAGTGTCAGTTAACCATTAATTTCATTGTCTTGGGAGCAGGATTAGGCACTTTTTTTCTTTTTTCCAGCAGTGCTTGGGATCTAAGCACTAACTACAAGCTCTGTGCTTACCAGTGCAAACCTCAGCTTTTCATTCTGTGGGATATCTATTCGTTCAGCCCAGCCTCCCATGTCTCATACTCTGCTGTGTGCTTCAAAAAGTCTTGGGGGGGGGGGGGGCAGGGACTCGCTGGCAGTGAGGAATAGCTTGATATCCAGGGCTCCTCCAGGTGACCAGCTGTCACTGTAGCCCATTCAGTCATTCCCAATTCAGCTGGTTTCTTATTACTCAAAAAAACAGGTGACTCGTCTAGGAAGAGCCTGTCCTCTGGAATTGAGTTGCATCCTCAACTCTTCTATTAGATAAATATATCTTCCATTAGATAAATATATCGTGTTTATCTAGTGTTTTCTTGGTGTTCCTATGGGAGCCATCGTCTTTCATTTATTTTTTTAAAGATTTTATTGTTTTTGACAGAGAGATACAGAGACAGAGACAGACAAGGGGGAGGGCCCAGAACAGTCTCCATAGTTGTACATCATTGGTTTTTCCACACAGTTTCATTCCACAGGTGGACACGGGGCAGCACAGGGCAGGAACTGGGCTGGGGTCTCACCCCAGTGAGAACCGAGCTGGGGGCACTCCCCAGTTCAGCACATGGGTCCGCACGACTGGAACCAGGATTCGATCCTCGGTCCCTGGGGCTGCAAAGTGAGCACTTAACCCATTGAGCCATCCGTCTTCCCCCATTTATTTTTTTAAATATTTATTTTATTGTTTTTGACAGAGAGAAAGAGAAGGGGGAGGGCCCGGAGCAGTCTCCATAGTTGTACGTCATCAGTTTTTGATTGTTTCATTCCACACAGGTGGGCAGGGGCCGTGCAGGGCAGGAAACGGACTGAGGGCCTCCCGCATGGGAAGCACACCCCAGTTCAGCATATGGGTTCTCACAGGCCAGTGCTGTGACTCAGTCCTTGGACCCTGGGGCTGTAAGGTGAGCGTTTAACCTGCTGAGCCATCCTGGCTTCCCCAAGGGAGCCATTGTCTTTATGATCATCTACAATCTAAGAAGTGAACCTTCACTTTTTAGTTCCATTCAGACCCAGGCCCCCTTCCAAGGTCAGTTTTATAAAAAGTTAAACAGGATGTCATCAAGGTATTTATTGTTTTTGACAGAGACAGAGAGAAGGGGGAGGGCTCAGAACAGTCTCCATAGTTGCACGTCATCAGCCTTCGACATGGTTTCATTCCACACAGGTGGGCAAGGCCGCGCAGGGCAGGAACTGGGCTGGGGGCCTCCCACATGGGAAGCACACCTCACTTTAGCATATGGGTCCACATGGGCCGGGGCTGGGATTTGATCCCTAGTCCCCGGGGCTGCAAAGCGAGTGCTTAACCTGTTGAGCCATACCTCAGCTATACCTGCTGAGGTATAACATTTTGAATGCATTTTCACAGTCAGTTACAGGGCAGTGTTTTCTTACAGAATAATTGTGTGTTAGCTGTGAATATTTTATGTGGGAATTAATTGAGTGACATATCCCTCTGGAGTATAAAACAAGCATATAACAGACCATGTATTTGCCACTTAATCAGACTGTATTTGTATGAGCAGACTCATTTGCTTATTTCTTCCAAGGTCCATGCCTGTGATAATTTTGGGTCATCAGATCAATTATAGTGCCTTTTAATGGATTTGGTTGTCTAGGTACCTATTACAGCAAACTTTATCAAGTGTGATTTCTCTTGAAATAAAAACAAATTTCTTTACTCACAAATTATTGTTTTATTGGATATACAGATATACCACAGAACAATTCTGGAATATACACAGATACCAGGGTATAAATGTGTATATTTAATCATCATTGCTTCCCTTTTGTTCACTGTTAATCAGGTTTTAGTCTCAGGATTGCTTATCTTAAAATAAATCCTTTTTGCATGAGTTAAAACTTTGGTGGTAATGGCTTCACTTCCACTGCCAGCTCTAGTGACTGACTGGTGCTAACACGGACCAAAGGGCCCAGAACAAACTCACACGATGGCTCTGATGTGTGGCATTCCAAACTGACCTTTCGTTTTTTTTCTCTCTCCCCCGCCAACCCCCATTTTTCAATCTAAGTGAATGAAGAGATAGGGTGACAATGAATGAAGAAATAGGGTGTCTAGCTTAGCCTGACTACTTCACAGGCACATATCTAAAAAAACAAAACAAAAAAAACCCCTTTCTTATTTCTTATAAATTCATCTATACAATAAGGAGTTGAGCTAAATTACGGTCAAATTTTAAAACATGCGAACTCCCTGCGTCTGGCAACTGCAATATCCTAAACCTCCACAAGATGGCGTGCCTTTCCCTAGGAAACAACCTTGAGCGGGAGTGAATCGTTTACAGAGAAATCGGGGTTTGCTTGCTTTTGCTTCATTGAAATGAGGAAATAAGACTTTTTCCTCTTCTTTCTTTACCTTTGCTTGAAAACCAAACATCTTATTTTACTTTTTTGTACAAAAGACAATAAAAATAAACTTGCTTTTAGTAATTTCTACTCATTTTCTTAGTTTTTTCTAGAAAATCTAGAGTAATATATATTTTTTCTTTCTTGTAATCTTTCAAATATCTGACCCATCTTTCTCTCTCTTTGCTCTTTTGCTCTCTGGACTATACTCAGTTACTTCAAAGTCTCACTATATGAAAGGGTTTTATAATTCTTAACTCCCTTACTCTTTCTTAAATCAATGCTTAATTACCTCCAGGCTTTGCAAATAGCTACGAGTTGGGCGATAGCTGTAAGGATTTAAAGGATTTGAAAGAGTAGTAGCCTTTAAAAAATATTTTTCTTTTGCCTTGCAGATAGCTTTTGGTTACAGAATAGAAGGCAGGTCATGTGAATAAGTATTTGCAAGGCCATTATTAAATGAGCTAGGATAGACTAGTTAATTGAGGGTTGAAGGAAAGGTGATATTTGATTTTATACATGTTGACTTTTTGGTAATATGGCACTTTTTCAAAGGATTTTTTTTTAGGGCTTTTAAAAATTAATTTGATTTTAATCTAAAAGACAGTGACAGTGTATTATGATTTATTGCTTGACAAATATTTTCCACTATTTACCTCACTTTTTTTTAAAACAGCTATTTGTTTTTATTTTATTATTTTTTAAGTAGTTTAGTTTATTTTTTAAAAGATTTATTTTATTGTTTTGAGAGAAAGTGAAAGAGAGAGAAACTAAAAGAGAGAAATGACGGGAGGGCCCAGTGCAGTCTCCACAGTTGTGCATCATTAGCTGTGACATGGTTTCATTCCACACAGGTGGATGTGGGGCTGTGCTGGGTGGGAACCGAACTAGGGGCCTCCTGCATGGAAGGTGAGACCCTTCACCGCTGGGCCATCCAGAGGTCACCAGTTGTGCTGCAGTTTAGCAGATGGGGTTGCATGGAACAGGGCTGGGAATTGAACTCTGGCCCTTGAGATTACAAGGCAAGTGCTCAACTGCTGAGCTATCCCAGCATCCCCTTTATCTCACTCTTTGACCTTATGCTGCCTGCAATGTTATCTGCTCCTATATTTTAGTTTTATTAACTCAATGAAGAAATTAGTTGAAAACATCAGGACTCTGAGCTTACCGTGGATCCAATCAAGACCAAGTTACTTTCTTTCTGAGCAATCATTCATGGTCTGCTCTTTTCTTTTTTTTTAAAGATTTATTTTTATTGTTTTTTTGACAGAGAGAGAGACAGAGAGAAGGGGGAGGGCCCAGAGCAGTCTCCATAGTTGACAGCATTAGTTTTCCATATAGTTTCATTCCACAGGTGGGCACGGGGCTGCGCAGGGCAGGAACTGGGCCGGAGCCTCCCACATGGGCCCCCCTGCAAGGGCTGGGTTTGGATGCATTAGTAGGGACCTTGGCAGCCTCCGTGTAGCTGGGTTGCGTGATTGGACTTTGTTGTGTTATTGTGGACTTCCCCATTTTCTCCTGGTCTGCAAGGTCTCTGTTGAGCAATCTGCTAATAGCCTTTGCCTTTTATGAGAGAAATTTTTCTTGTTGCTTTTGAACTTCTTTTTTTGCCTTTGATTTCAAATAGTTTTATTATATGTGCCTTGGCAAGATTGCTTTGGATTAGAATTTTGGGGTGATCTATTAGCTTTGTGATCTTTGATGTCCAAATCTCTTCCTAGGTTTGAGAAATTCTCAGCCATTATTATTATTTTTTTTTTAAAGATGTATTTTATTGTTTTTGACAGAGAGACAGACAGACAGAGAGAGAAGAGGGAGAGCCCAGAGCAGCCTCCGTAGTTGTATGTTATTAATTTTTGACATGGTTTTGTTCCACACTGGTGTGTGGGAGTTGGGGAGGGGGGGGGCCGGGTGGGAACCAGGCCAGGGGCCTCCCTCATGAGAGGCATGCCCCTGTGAGCTGGGGCGGAGCCAGGGGGGCTCCTACACATGGGAAGCTCACCCCAGTGAGAACCAAACTGGGGGTCTCCCACATGGGAAACACATCCCAGTTCAATGTGTGGGTCTGCACGGGCCGGGGCTGGGGCTCAGACCTCAGGACTGCAAAGCGAGTGCTTAACCTGCTGAGCCATCCTGGCTTCCCCACTGTTTTTTAAAAGAGGCTCTCCACCCTTTTCCCCTCTCTTCTCATAGGACTCCAATGATGAATATGTTCCTTTTCTTGATGGTGTCCAATGAGTCCCATAGGCTTTCTTTATATCTTTTTTTAAAGTTTATTTTATTGTTTTTGACAAAGACAGGGAGGGCCCAGAGCAGTCTCCATAGTTGTGCATCATCAGTCTTCAACATGGTTTCATTTGTGCACTCCCACGGCTGCAGAGGTCTGAGTGGCTTCTGCTGTGGTTCTTAGATTCCAGCTGGGGTGGGGACAGGAAGTGGGGAGGAACTCTAGTGGCTGTCCTCTGCAAATGTGACAAAGTGGGACAGAAGGTGGTGTAATCTGCAGAGGGTGCCAAGAGGGCTATGCTGGCTACACTTGTTTTGTCAGCGAATTCTGCTGGGTGTGAGGGCTGCAAAGGTCACTGTGAATGGCAGGGGCTCCTGTGTGGCTGCTGTTAGTAGCCCCTGCTTTTCTGCCTTGTCTCTGTACATCTCAGCTTTGTTGTGTGGTGCCCCCAAAGGATGGAGGAGCTATTATAGTTCCCCACCCCGCTGTTCCTTGTGAGGGGACTTCTCTTGAGCTGGATGTTCTCTCGGTGCTGAACAGTGTCCTCTTGGGGGATAGAATGATGTTTAACATGAAGATATGCCTGGCCTCTACCTACTCCCAATTCAGAATCCTGGCCAGGGTCCCTAGAAAGTAGATTTTGAACTCAGATATCTTGTTAAGGATTTTGATGGTCACCAGGAGCCAAGGGAATGAGACTATGTCTTCAACTAATTGGTCAGTTACCTTTTGAGCTCTGATTGAAGGTTTCAGGTAAAGGATGCTGCTCTCTGGACTTTGACATCCTTGCCATCTGCGGTCCCACACTCTGCCCCCTGCACCACCCACTTTCACAATCTTCATCTAGGCCATATTTGTGTAGAAGAGAGTTAAATTTTAAAAGCAAGTGTTTCTTACATTCAACATTATGTTTAAAATTTCTTTGGATTCAGGTGATTTAAATAATCTAATCTTTGAGGAAAGAAAGGCCCTATAATATTACTCTGATATTAACCACTATGTGACTATATATAACTGTCTTTGCCTTTTTGAATCATTATTAAATTACTCTTGAAATAAGAATTTTTTTTAAGATATATTTTTTTATTGTTTGACAAAAGGCAAGAGAGAGAGAAGGGGCAGAGGGCCCAGAGCAGTCTCCATAGTTGTACATCATTAGTTGTGACATGGTTTCATTCCACACAGGTGGATGTGGGGCCACGTGGGGCAGGCCAAACCAGGGGCCTTCCACATGGTATGCGAGAACCTCCTCAGCTGTGCCATTCTGATGGTTACCAGTTTCGCCACAGCTCAGCATATGGGGTTGCATGGACCAGAGCCAGAAATCCCACACTGGACCTCATGATTGCCGTGCAAGCACTCAACCACTGAGTGATCATGGCCTGCCCTAAAATAAGTATTTAATTAGAGGATTTCTCAGATCTACTCCAGCTCAATTATCTCAATGTTCTCTTCCTTCTTTTTTTCTGTTTTTTTAAAAAAGATTTATTTTATTGTTTTTGACAGAGAGAGAGATAGACAGAGAGAGAGAGAAAGAAAGGCGGTGGGCCCAGAGCAGTCTCCATAGTTGTACATCATCAGTTTTTGTTTTTGTTTTTTTTTTTATATCTTTTTATATTTATAGAGAGCAATTATTTTATCTTCAGTGCATATTCATTTCTACTTTACTTTTGACAGATAGAGAGAGAGACAGAGACAGAGACAGCTAGAGAACCGAACTGTGGGAACTCCCCAGTTCAGCATGTGGGTCCGCCTGGGCCGGAGCCGGGATTCGATCCTCGGTCCTCGTGGCCTCAAAGTGAGCGCTCAACCCGCTGAGCCGTCCCGGCTTTTCCCCATCATCAGTTTTTGACGTAGTTTTATTCCACACAGGTGGGCGGCGGGTGTGGGGTGGGGCTGCACAGGGTTGGAACCGGGCCGGGGGCCTTCAGCATGGTAGGCATGCCTCCACGAGCTTGGGGCCAAACCAGGGGTCTGCCACATGGGAAGCTCACCCCAGCGAGAATTGAACAGGGGCCACACCCCAGTTCAGCACGTGGATCCACACGGGCCAGGACTTGATCCTTGGAGCCCAGGGCTGCACGGTGAGCGCTCCACCCCCTGAGGCATCCCAGCTTCCCCTTTCTTCCTTCTGTGAAGAGTAAAATGGCCAAGCATATGACATATGAACCCCCAGAAATATTGCATACACAGAACGAAGACAAAAGTTTCTCAGGCAAAGGGATTACTCTGAAGAGAGACAGTGAGAATTACTTTTAAACTATATATGTATATATATGTATATATGTGTGTATATATATATTTGTTTTGAAAATCTGTTCTAGAACCTGAGGCAGTGTACATCAGATGAGAGACTGGACAGCTCATAACTGCATTTCTTTGAAATCAGTTTCTTTGACTCTTTGGACCCTGGCTTCCTGATGTCTAAAGATTACAAATGTATAAACTTTTCTGAACTCTCATTTTTATTTGTCCATGATGAAATTATTGATGAAGTAACTGTTTACTTTTAAGTCAAAAATTTTAATGTCAAAATGAGGCTGCAAGATAAATAGTAATTACTCAACAAATGTTTCTGAAAAATAATTAAATTAAAATGCTTTCCAATGCCGAGTTCACAAGTTATAAAGCCAGAGCTGAGATCCTTACCCTGCCTTAGAAATGAAAATTTGGGTGAATTTCTTCAGTTCTGATTCTCATTTTACTCACCTATAAAATGGATAAATAATACCTATCTCATGAATTGATTATAAGATTCAAATAAGATGTTCATAAAAGTACTTCATAAACTTCACAGAATTCTATAAATAAAAATAATTATTCTTTTTGAATTAAAAAAAATTTACTTTCTTTTTTTTTTATCTTTTCACATTTATAGAGAGAAATTATCTTTTTGTCTTCAGTGCATAGTTATTTCTATTTTACTCTTTGACAGATAGAGAGAGAGACAGAGACAGAGACAGCCAGAGAACCGAACTGTGGGAACTCCCCAGTTCAGCACGTGGGTCCTGCCTGGGCCGGAGCCGGGATTCGATCCTCGGTCCTCATGGCCTCAAAGCGAGCGCTCAACCCGCTGAGCCGTCCCGGCTTTCCCCTACTTTCTTTTAAAAAAGCACTTTAAGGGGAAAACAGGATGGCTCAGTGGGTTAAGCACTCACTTTGCAGCCCTGGAGACCAAGGATTGAATCCAGCCCCAGCCTGTGTGGACCCATATGCTGAATTGAGGTGTGCTTCCCATGTGGGAGGCCCCCAGTTTGGTTCTCACCCCCTGGTTTGGCCCCTGATTTGAGAGGACATGGCTCCCATGTGGGAGGCCCCCAGCCCAGTTCCCTCCCTGTGCAGCCCCTGCCCACCTGTGTGGAATAAAACCATATTCAAAACTGATGACGTACAACTATGGAGACTGCTCTGGACCTTCCCTCTTCTCCCTGTCTCTCTCTGCCTCTCTCTGGCAAAACAACAACAACAACAACAACAAAAAACCTAAACTAAAAAATAAGCACTTTAAGATTCTAGACACTTGATTTAAAAATCTAATAGTGGTTTTACAGAATACTTTTTAAAGAGGTTTTTTTACATAAAATAAAGTGGTACTTTTATTTTATTACACTTAGATGCTGATCTAAATATATTATGTTCTTGTCTGCAGAATCTGGATGTCTTTCCAGTCTGGAAAACAAAAATTTACATCATTGTTTGTGAAAAGGTGAGAGAGAGGACAGTAGGGAGGGCCCACAGCTGTCTCTATGGTTGTACAACATGGGTTGTGACGTGGTTTCATTCCATACAGGTGTATGTGGGCCACATAGGGCGGATCTGAACTGGGGACCTCCCGCTTGGGAGGCGAGATCCTTCACAGCTACTACTTATGCCAGCCTTAGGCGGGGAATTGACCCCAGACCTAGCGGTTGCAAGAAAAGCACTTAACCAGCTGAACTATCCCAGGATCCCCAGAGACTGAGGTATTTTTGATGTAGTTCGTTCCCCACCTCCACCCTATGCCTGAACACCTGCTTATTAGCCTTGCTTCTCTGCTGGTACAAAAGCCATGCAGGGAAGCTCTTGTCGCTCAGGATGTCCCTGCGGACTTCCTGTGAGACTGACTTCCTGCTGCAGGGCTAGCACACTTCATCACCTGCAGTGTGGAAGACTAAGCCATCAGGAGTAGCTTTGGGCTCCATATCTGCCTGGCTCCTAAGACGGGGACTTCTTTCCCTCCAGGCTGCTGTTCTATTGTCACCATTTCTTCTTTTCTTCAATTATAGTCAGCACACATGATGTGTCAGATGTCTTAGGTTCAAATTACAGTCCCCCATTTATTGACTGGGCAGAGAAGTAACTGAATCTATTTAAAATAACTCAGCCTAAACTGTTCCATGATAAAGCATGTTTTGAAGGTTAAGTGAGCAAACTGGGAGGAAAATATCTAGCTCAGTAGAGCCACTAAAATATTTCTTCATTCCTCTTATGGTGTTTATAATACGTTTGCTGCATATTGATGTAGCTATATTATGAAATTATATTGGAAAAGTATTCAAATTTATCCAAAGTAAATGTTATTGATATACTTGCTAGCAATAAATAACCTGCAAGGACTGTTGTCTATATCATTTAACTTTGTTGTTTTCATCATTATTTTGCTTTAAATTTTAATACACAGAATTCATTTTTAGTCTTCATGTTTATTTGGTCCAACTTGTTGTTATAATCAGGAAGTGTATCTTCTATTACTTTTCAAATAATTTTTAAATAATTTTTTATTTTTTCAATTATGAAACATACAATATTATATTAGTTTCAGGTGTGCAACATAGTAATTAAAAAGTTACATAACTTATAAGGTGACCACCCAATAAATCTTGTACTCATCTGACATTATACATAATTATTACATTATTGACTATATACTCTATGTTATACTTCACATCCCCATGACTATTTTGTAACTACTAATTTGGACTTCTTAAACCCTTCTCCTTTTTCACCCCCTCCCTCCCCCAATGACTCTACCATCTGGCCACCATAAAAATGTTCTCTATATCTATGAGTTTTTCTGTTTTGTTTATCTTGTTCTTTAGATTCCACATATACATGTGAAATAATATAAAGTGAGTTCTTTTTCAATTGTGATTTGCACTAAAAACTTAGACATTTATCAATACAAAGGTGACTATTTTTTAAATTTAATTGGGTGTAACATTGGCTAATAACATTATATGAATTTCAGGTATACAACTTCATAATATGACATCTATATACTCTATTGTGTGCTCATTACCCAAAGTCTAGTCTCTTTCTGTCATCATACATTTGATCCTTTTTACCCTCTTTGCCCTCTTCCCACCTTTTTTCCCCTCTGGTAACCACTATTCTATTGTTTGTATCTAGGAGTTTGTGTGTGTGTGTTTTAAGATTTATTTTATTGTTTGAGATAAAGAGAGACAGGGAGAAAGGAGAGGGCCCAGAACAGTCTCCACAGTTTGTACATTATTAGTTTTGACATAGTTCCCACACTGGGCAGGAACTAAACTGGGGGACTCCCACATCGGAAGCATGCCCCAGTTCAGCATATAGGTTTGCACAGTTCAGGTCTGGGACTCAATTCCTGCAAGGCAAGTGTTCCACTGGTTGAGGTATCCCAGCATCCCCTGTTTGTTTTAATCTCTACAAGTAGGTCAAAGTACACTGCAGATAAAACTGTATTTGTCCAAAAGTTCAAAGACTTAGCACGTGTTTGGTGATCAGCCTGCACTTTGTGCTTATAAAAGCTTTGAATTATAAGTTTTTAATTGCATTTATACAAAGCACACCAATGGATCTCTTCACAATCCTGGTGATTTGTCTTTCTTGTTTGATTCTCCTTTTTCTGTGGAACCGAAGCTATGCCAAAGGGAAGCTGCCACCTGGCCCTACTCCTCTCCCAATCGTTGGAAATATTCTACAGTTAAATACTAAGAACGTGAATGAATACATAAAGGAGGTAAAGTATAATTAATTTTCTTCCAATTGTTTGCAATGAGTAAAAAAGACAGCCCCATACCTAAATAAAATATGGTTTTAGACATTATGTTTCAAAGAAGTGGTTTTAAAGGGAAGTTCCCTTTGGACACCAAGACATAATTTTGTTGTTTTTTTTTTTGGAACTGAACTGGGGGCCTCACCGCATTTGGGAAGCACACCCCAGTTCAGCATGTGGGTCCACCTGGGCCAGAGCCGGGATTCAATCCTCGGTCCTCAGGGCTTCAAAGTGAGCGCTTAACCTGCTGAGCCATCCCAGCTTCCCCAAGACATGATTTTAAATGGTGTGCAGCTGGAAGACTGCCAGAAGGGAATGAGATCCATGAGATGATTGTCGAAATTGCCAAAAGTAGAAATTTCCTGTTCATATTGTGATCTAGGTCCCCTTTGTAGTAATTATTCTTTGGTGAACTCTAATGGTAATTAAACTGCTTTCAAATTTTAAAAACTTTACTGATTTACAGTGTCACAACACTAAAATTTTTCTCAAAGCACACATTGATGTGTAGTTGAGGAAGCAACTAAATGTTTGGGAACTTTCACAGTTTCTATTATATTTGTTCAATGACAAAGTAAATAAATGTTCTACTCTTAGCTATTTATATAGAAATAGCTCTTTAAATCTGGATGAATGATCTGAAATCTTTCTTTCCTGAGATGGCTAGTTATCAGACAACCTTTCCCAGGAGCTTCTTCTTCTTGTGTTTTGGGCTCTAAATTTGAAGAGATTGTGTCAGCACCCAATGCAACCACTTGTTAATACAAAACCATGGGCAAGTTTTAAAAATTTCTCTGAGCTTTGATTTCAATTTGTTTAAAAAGTAAATAATTTTTTTTGCACAAGTTATTAGTATATCATATATTCAACGAGATTTGAATGTCACTGTGTTAGGCACTATGTTATTATAGATGCTAGGAATTTTCAAGGGTGAATGAAAAAAGACCATAGCATTATGAAATTTACAGTCTAGAGGATAGGCAGGTAGTTATGAAATAATCATGCAAATAAGTATATGATCATAAGCCATGCATAATATCAGGAACACATGAGAAAGAAGCTATGTAGCTTGGAGGACTAGAGGTGGAGGAACAGTAAGCAAAGGGTTCTCTTGAGTAAGTGAAGTTGGAACTGAGCTCTAAAGAATGATTAAGCATTACCCAGACAAAAACAAGATAAAAGTTTGTTTGGGGATTTTTCTTTTTTTTTTTTTTAAGTTTTATTTATTTATTTATTTATTGACAGAGAGAGAGAGAGAGAGAGAGAGAGAGAGAGACAGACAGACAGACAGACAGACACAGACAGACAGAGACGGAGAGATAACTAAGCTGGGGGAACTCCCCAGTTCAGCATATGGTTCCGCACGGGCCGGGGCTGGGATTCGATCCTTGGTCCCCAGCGCTGCAAAGTGAGCACTTAACCCACTGAGCCATCCCGGCTTCCCTGGGATTTTTCAATGTGAAGAAGAATTACTTTTTAGAGTATCTGAAAAAGGACCAATTTGGCTGTAGCCTAGAGGGTAAGTAAAAACATGGTGAGATGAAATTGGAGAGGTGAACAGCGGCCAGAGCATGTAGGTCTTACAAGGATTTTAAGCATATTGGTCTTTAGCATAAAAGCTATGTGATGTCATTAAAGTGCTTAAAGGCTTTAACATTTGCCTTGGGAAAAGACCACTCTGGTTGCTTTGTGGAGAATGAACTGTAAGACAGCAGTAGGACTCAAACATTGGAACAGATGAAAGAGTAAAAATCCTATATTATTTAGTATAGTGAATATTCACCATGGGAGAAGGACCCCAAAATACAATTGCTTAAATAAGATAGAAGTTTATTTCAATTTCACATAATGACAGAGAGATGAGTGCTGGTAGGCTGCCTCTCTTCCTTGAGGTCATTCAGAGAACTAGTTTTTCTCAGTCTTGTAGTTTACCATCCTGTGTCACTAGGTTATTGTTTTCATTTGCATGGTTTCCATGCTGTCATTTCAACCCATGGGTAGGGGGAGAAAAAGAGAGCATGCTGTTACCATTTATGCAACAGTGTAGGATTTGCACACATCAATTCTGCTAACATCAATTCATGGAAATTTGTCACATGGCCACATAGGGAAGTAGGGAAATATTTGTGACTATGCTGCCATGTCTTCATGTATTATTAAAATGTAGAGGTCTCTGGTGCTAGAAAAAACAAGTAGAGAATGGATGATGAGGGAAGATTATCAGTACATGGGGCAAGATGGAGCAACTTTCTTTAAATGGGAGCAGGTAGATATCATTTATTGTCACTACAGGAAGGAAGGGAATATTTGGAGCAAATATGGGTTTGACAGAAAAAAGTTAATAAACTAATATGTATAAAATTAATAATATAGTCCCTGTCATAGAGTAGGAGCTGAATAAAAGATAACTATTAATGATAATAAAAGAAATATTACTAATAATATAATGATAATTACCATTATTTAATGTGATTTATTATTCGTTTATTGGGGCTAGAAGTTGAAATTAAAAATTTTTTTTTGATTTGTGACTTTTTAATTTTTATTATATATTTTTTGCAAAATATGTATTTTTTTCTTTTTTTTAATTAAGTATAGTTGGTATACAATATTATATTAGTTATATTAGTTTTAGGTAGAAATCTTTATAATGACTGAATATATGTTAAAATGTCTATTGGTAAGATTAAAAATATTTCCCTCACTTATCTACATTTTTAGGTTTGAAATTCTCACTATTCTTGTATCTCCTGTTTCTTTTCTAGCTAGCAGAAGTCTATGGCCCTGTGTTCACCGTCTATTTTGGCATGAAGCCCACTGTGGTGCTGTACGGCTATGACGCAGTGAAGGAAGCCCTGATTGATCAGAGTGAAGAGTTTTCTGGCAGAGGCAGTTTTCCGGCGATTGACAAATTCACCCAGGGATTAGGTATGTTTCCATTTGGGGTATGTGTGTAGGTTTGTAATTTGCTAATATCCCAAATAGGATAAGGAATTGAGAAATTGTAAGCACTTAGAGAAATTTATGAAACTATCTTAATACCAACCCTTTTCTATAAAGAACCATTAATCCATAATCCGTAAAATAATGAAGGTGACATAATGTCTCCTTGAAACACTAAATTCAATAAGAGCAAGTCAATTAACCACTAATATTCTATGAATCTGTGACTAAGCCATGTTCATTTTAAATGATGGCCTGTTAAGATAATGAGAAAGAGACAAAGAGAAAAAAGGGGGAGAAATTTGACTAAATTATTCTGTTTACCAAATATTTTGCTTTCTGTTCTGAGTCATGATTGCCAAGAGGTTATTTTAGGAAGCTCACATAGTATGCATGGAACCAACGTAAGTTTGGAATATTTCCAACCTTGCCTTCAATTTTCTCTCCTTTTAAACAAGTATAATAAATATCTGAATTATTCAATAGAATACATAGCATAAGGCATTAATATGCTCTGAAAAGATAATTATGGAAACATACATAGTGAGTCTGGATTGGAATTGGTATCAGAAAAAACTCATTAAATTAAATATTTGAACTATCTTCCTTTTGTATTTGGAGCTGGCCTTGAATAGTCCAGTCCTCTGGAGGATCACTAGGTTCTAGCAAAAATGGAGAAGGCCTGAATGCAGTCTTTTCCTCTTCTATACTTTTTCTCTAGATCTTCCTGGACAAGTTTCCTAGGAGCACTGTTTTTTCTCCTGATCGTGTCTTAATACTGGAAGTCTGATGTTAGACCTCCTTGGTGTTAAGAACACATTTCACGGAAGAGATTTAACAAATGGAGGGTGAATGTTAAATGAGGAAGTCCATGGCTGTGTCCCTTATCTGAGGAACAGATTTTCCTGAGCTTCCTTTGCACAAGTGATGTCTCTCCTTCTTTTGAGAGTTGATTCCATTTGTTGCATCTCTTAAAATTCACTTACAACACACAAAAGTCACCCCTGAAAATTTAACCCATGATTGGACTCGCCAGAATTTATTAGCTTTGTGATCAAAGAGCAAGCATTTTGCCTCCATGATCTTCAGTATTCTCATCAGTTAAATGAGGACAAAACACTTGGTTCACAGAGGTTTAGAGGAGTTAATGGACAATGAACAATTTAGTACTATGTAAAACCAAGAGTCAGATACTAGGCTGTGTGAAGAGAGAAGGCAGGTGAGGTAGGGCTCAATGGGGGTTCCTGAGGCTGGCACAAGTGCTATGTTTACATTCCTACTTAAGTGTCATTATTATTTCCTGAGATAAAGACTTTTGGCTATAATTCATGGCAATGGAAGGTATTCTATTTTATTTTATGTTTGTCCTAACAGGAGTTATTTTCAGCAATGGAGAGCAATGGAAGCAAATCCGGCGTTTCTCCCTTATGATTTTGAGGAATATGGGCATGGGAAAGAAGTCTATTGAAGACAGAATTCAAGAGGAAGCCTTGTGTCTGGTGGAAGCATTAAGAAAAACCAATGGTGTGTATTTTTTATGTATAAATTAAGAGCAACAGTTAGGGTAGACTAAATGCTATTACAAATAGACTACAGAGAGACATGATGGCTCAAGTACAACGGCAGTTTACCTTTTGCTCACACAGCAGTAGTGACAGGTGAAGTGCTTGGCACAACAGCCTTTTCAGGCACCAGGTTGATGGGGGCTTTGATATCTTCAACATGTGGCTTCCAGTGTCACCCAGGATTCATCTCTTTGCATGGTAGTGGAATGAGCAAAGAACAAAGAAATAAACAAATAGTGTACAGCAGTGGTACACAAAACTTTTGTTTACAACCCAGTCACAGGGTTACACCTAACTGTAAGAGGACTTGGAAAATGTGATTATCTGTGTGCACATTAAGAACAGCAGAACATTGCTTATGGCAATAAGCTAGCAATTTTGGCCACAATAACTTGAAAAACTAAATAACTTCTCTAGTAACTTCTTGAAAAACATTACAAACATGTCACAATATATGCATGCTAATTCATTATCTGTGTAACTTAAATTTGCACAGTGCTGAATGTGAATTATATCTCAGTGACACTGATTTAAAAGAAGGGCACTGGTGGTACTGGGGTAGAATTCACACCAAAACCTTCTCAATGCATAGGGCTGCATTACAGCTCACCTAGAGGAGTGCAGGGGTGAAGGCAAGAAATGGCAGTAGCATAAATCAGTGCAGTGCGTGTGTGTGCATGCACGTGCGCTATCATGCGTGCATGTGCAGGACTAGCCGAGGGGGAAGAGAGGAGTAGGCAGGAGACTTGATAGGAAATGAGTAAGACATAAGATACATGCAGTTTTAACCTCAATATTTAAATATTATTCAAGAACATTAATAATAATACTAAATATTATTCAAGAACATTAATAATAATACGATATTTTATGTGGTGAATTGCCATTGTTTTTTAACCAATGTTATATTACTGTCAAGATCAATTGTTTCCTTTTTCTTTTACTAATATTAATATTATAAACAAAGTGATTACAAATATTTGTATAATTTTGGTGTTTTCCTTAGAATACGAATCTGGAAATGATAGTAGAGTATCAATGAAAATTGTTTGGACTTTTGTCACATATTATCTAGGAATGGAAGAGAGAGCTAGGAAAAGAAGGGCTAAGAACATGAGGTAGCCAGATTTATATCTAATGAAGCAGATTGCAGGATCAAAAAGATAACAAGAGGGGAAGCTGGGATGGCTCAGTGGGTTAAGTGCTCGCTTTGCAGCCCTGGAGACCAGGGATCAAATCCCGGCTCCAGCCCATGCGGACCCATATGCTGAACTGGGGTGTGCCCCCAGTGCAGTTCTTGCCAGGGCCTATGTGGGAGCCCCCGGCCCAGTTCCTGCACAGCCCCGCACCTACCTGTGGAGTGAAACTATATGGAAAACTAATGCTGTCAACTATGAAGACTGCTCTTGGCCCTCCCCCATCTTTCTGTCTCTATCTGTCTCTCTGTCGGTCAAAAACCAATAAAAATAAATCTTTTTTTTAAATTTTTTAAAATTTATTTATTTATTTATTTATTTATTTATTTTGAACTGAACTGGAGACCTCACCGCATCTGGGAAGCACACCCCAGTTCAGCATATGGGTCCACACAGGCCGGGGCCAGGATTCGATCCTCGGTCCCCAGGGCTTCAAAGTGAGCGCTCAACCCACTGAGCCATCCCGGCTCCCCCCCAAAATAAATCTTTATGAAAAAATAAAAAAAGATAACAAGAGACAAAGATGGATATTTCATAATGATAAAGGGGACAATACAACAAGAAGATATTACACTTATTAATATATATGCCCTCAACAAAGAAGCACCAAAATTTACAAAGCAACTACTAACAGATCTAAAAGGAGAAATTGACAAAAAACACAATTATAGTAGGGGACTTAAACACCCCACTGACAGCCATGAATAGATCATTCAAACAGAAAATAACTAAGGAAATATCAGCTTTAAATGATACATTACAGCAATTGGACATAATTGACATTTACAGGACACTTCATCCTACAACACAGGACTATACATTCTTTTTTGGTGCACATGGAACATTCTCAAGGATAGACCACATGCTGGGACACAAAGCTAATGTCAGCAAATAAAGAAGATTGAAATCATACCAACTGTATTCTCTGATCACAAAGCATTGAAATTGGAGATCAACTATAAAAAGAAAGCAGGAAAAACCATATATACATGAAGATTAAACAACATCTTATTAAAGAATGACTGGATAAGGAAGAAATAAAAGAAAAGATTGAAAAATACATAGAATCAAATGACAATGAAAACACAATATACCAAAATTACTGGGATGCAGCAAAAGCAGGAAATTTATATCATTACAGGCCTAACTCGAGAAACAAGAAAAATCACAAGTAAACAACCAAATGTTTCATCTTCAAGAACTAGAAAAAGAAGAACAAAAAACACCCAAAGCCAGCAGAAGGAAGCAAATAATAAAAATTAATGCAGAACTAAATGAAATAGAAAAACAATAGAAAAAAATTAATGCAACAAAGAGCTGGTTCTTAAAAAAAACTAATAAAATTGATAAACCTCTGGCTAGGCTCACCAAGGGAAAAAGAAAATATACAAATAACCCAAATTAGAAATAAAAGAGAGGAAATTACAGCTGATACCACAGAAATACAAAGGATCATACAAGAATACTATGAAGGACTATATGCCACCAAATTTTGCAATCTAAAAGAAATGGACAAGTTTTTAGAAACATACAGTCTACCTAGATTGAATCAAGAAGAAATGGATAACCTAAACAGACCAACCAATCAATGGTAAGGAAATTGAAACAATCATCCAAAACCTCCTCAAAAGCAAGAGTCCAGGACCAGATGGTCTCACTACCAAGTTTTACCAGGCATTCAAAAAGGAAACAACACCTATCCTTCTCAAACTTTTCTAAAAAATTGAAGAAGCAATACTTCCCAACTCATTCTATGAGGCCAACATTACCCTAATATCAAAGCCTGTCAAGGACATCACAAAAAAGGAAAACTATCGACCAATATGTCTCATGAACACCAATGTAAAAATCCTAAACAAAATACTAGCTAATAGAATACAACAATGCATTAAAAAAATTATATATCATGATCAAGTGGGATTCATCCCAGGGGCTCAAGGATGGTTCAACATATGCAAATTGATCAATACGATACACCACATAAACAAAATTAAAGGTAAAAACCATATAATTATATTAATTGATGCAGAAAAAGCATTCAACAAGATACCACATCCATTTATGATCAAAACACTTAACAAAATGGATATAGAAGGAAAGTACCTCAACATAATAAAGGCCATATATGAGAAACACTCAGCGGATGTTGTACTGAAGGGGGAAAAACTGAAACCTTTTCTTCTAAAATCAGTAACCAGATAGGAATGTCCACTGTCACCATTGCTATTCAATATAGTGCTGGAAGTTCTAGCCAGAGCCATCAGGCAGGAAAAAGAAGTCGAAAGCATCCAAATTGGGAATGAAGAAGTTAAACTGTCACTTTTTGCAGAAGACATGATCCTTTATATAGAAAACCCTAAAGACTCCACCAGAAAACTATTACAAATAATAAATGAATATAGTAAAGTTGCAGGATACAAAATCAATGTACAAAAATCTACAGCATTTTTATATGCAAACAATGAAACTTCAGAAAAAGAAACAAGAGAAATAATACCTTTTGTGATCAAAACAAAAAGAATAAAATACTTAGGAATAAACTTAACAAAGAACATGATGGACTTATACACAGAAAACTGTAAGATTCTATTAAAAGAGATTGAAGAAGATACAAAGAAATGGAAAGATATTCCATGTTCATGGATTGGAAGAATAAATATAGTTAAAATGGCCATATTACCCAAAGCAATATACAGATTTAATGCAAGTCCAATAAAAATCCCACAGACATTCTTTCAATAAGTAGATAAAAAAAATTATCAGATTCATATGGAACCACAAAAAACCCCAAATCACCAAAGCAATCCTTCCCCCGCCAAAAAAAAGAATAAGAGTGGAGGCATCACGCACCCAGACTTAAGTCTATTCTACAAAGCATCAATAATCAAAACAGCTTGGTACTGGCAGAAAAATAGACATACAGACCAATGGAAAAGAATCAAAAACCCAGAAATGGACCCACAAACATATGGACAGATAATTTTTGACAAAGGAGCAAAAAATAGACAATGGAGAAAAGAAAGCCTCTTTAGTAAATGGGGCTGGGAAAATTGGAAAACCACATGCAAAAGAATGATTCTGGACTGTGAACACTCACCATATACCAAAATTAACTCAAAGTGAATTAAAGACCTCTACATAAGACCCAAAACAATTAAGTGCATAGAAAAAAGCATGGAAATGGGAGATATCTTGGGGAAAAATTAATAAATAAATTGGACTGAATTACATAATTTTGTTTTGGGAAAGACAATAAATTTTATTTTAGGCATGTTGAGTGCATAGTGATGATGGCATTTCCAGGTAGTTGCTATACTTAAAAAATCTTAGGAGTCAACTTTTTCAATTATTTTAAATAGTCAATTTATAATTTATATGGAAATTCCGCTCTAACTTTAAACTTATATTGTTTTCAGGATCTACGTGTGATCCTTCTTTACTTCTGGGCTATGCTCCGTGCAATGTGATCTGCTCCATTATTTTTCAGAGTCGTTTTGAGTACAGTGATGAAAAATTGAAAACCTTGATGAAATATTTTTCTGAAAACTTCAGAATTGTAAGCACCTCCTGGATACAGGTAAAGTCAAGTTTACCTCTAAATTAGACAATTAGAAAATTAGAAATAATTTTCTAATCTACTCTTCATGACTGCTCTATTTCTTACCATATTCAAAATAGCAAAAGTGATGTTTATCAAACTATCATTTGTAACCACTTAGTGAGTTATCAGTCAATTTAATATGTTGAAATGAAATTTAAAATGTGAAAGAGTAATAGAAAGAAAAATTTATCATTGTGCTTCAAAAAATCACAAGGTATTTTTTTGAGAAATCCTTTTTTCCTGATTTTTATATTTATAGATGAAGAGGGCAGTACTGTAAAAGGTATAGTGCACTGTCAGAAAATGTTAGTAACCTGTGATATACAACCATTAACAACTAAAATTCTGTATTGATTATACAGTTATGATGTTTTACCTGGAAAGAACCCTGGAGAACAAATAGTCAACTGTATATTTTTTGGAACAGGGAACTGTCACCCAGAGATATTAAGCACTTTCTAAGCCTAGCAAGACAAGGAATGAGCTAGATTGAGGATCTATATTTCTCAATTCTCTATCTAGTTTAATGCAAGCTACCAGCCTTAATAAATTACTTCAGCACCTACTAAGGGTATTAAGTCACGAAGGGACTGTCTTAAGCAGAGCATGTAAACTCTAGAATTAGGAATAATTAGATGAATAAGGGCAATGTACACATTCTTAAGGGTGTGAAATGCATACATAAACATAAGCTAATTTGGGGTGTCCTGGGCTATTTGTGGAGCTACTACAGGCCTGGTACTGGTGGCAGCTGTCCCTGGTTTTCAATGTGGCCTCTCCCATGTGCCTTAGGTCTAGCACAGGCAGTGGCTGACCTGGGCCTGCACTGGAATCCCTATAAGAAGGCTTCAGAATCAACATACCCAAAAGTCAGCTTCAGACCACAACAGAGCAACACTAAATTAGCCCACAAGTGACACACCCAAAAAGTAGTCTCAGCAGGCACCAGAGCCTATTGATGAAAATCAGGCTCTGATGGGTAAACAACCCCCCACCTCTACACACACACACATACACACACACACCTACCTACACCTACACCTACCTACACACACACACACACACACACACACACACACACACACACACAGCAGCCTGAAAGCTGTGGACGTGGCCAAACCCAACAGCAAGTCAGCCTCAGAGTCAATTACACACACTGACATGCCAATAGCAATCAAAGCTCAACTATAACAGGAGGGCACACACAACCCACACAAGGGACACTTCTGGAACACCATGTGCAGGTGATCAGGGAGGCGGTGCCACTGGGCCCCACAAGGCCTCTACTACATAAGGCCACCAGCAAAGACTGGGAGACATAGCAGATCTACCTAATACATAGAAACAAAACATAGAGAGGCAGCCAAAATAAGGGGACAAAGAAATGTTTTCCAAATGAAAGAAGAGAAAACTTCACATACAAAAAAAACCTAAATGAAATGGAGGCAAGCAACCTACAAGAAACAAAGATTAAAACAATGGTTATAAGGATGCTCAAGGAACTTAGTGAGAACTTCAACAAATAGAAAGTAAGCATAAAAAAGGATACAGAAACCAAAATATGGAAACACAAAGGACCCTATAGCCACAGCAATCTTGATAAACAAGAACAAAATTGGAGGTATAGCAGTACCTGATATTAAACTACACTACAAGGCCATAGTAATCAAAACAACATGGTACCACCACAAAAGATCAATGGAACAGAATAGAGAGCCCAGAAACAAATCCATGCCTAAACAGCCATTTCATTTATGACAAAAGAGGCAAGAATATACAGTGGGGTAAGGACAGTTTGTTTAATAAACAGTATTAGGAAAATTGGAAGATACATGCATGAAAAAGAGAGAGCGAGAGAGAGAGAGAGAGAGAGAGAGAGAAAGAGAAAGAGAAACTGGAGCACCTTATTATGCCATATAAAAAAATAAACTAAAAAATGGATTAAAGAGTTAAATGTAAGACCAATACCATAAAACTCTTAGAAGAACACAGGCAGTAAACTTTCTGACATTGCTCTTAGTAATTCTTTTGGATCTACCTCCTTAGGCAAGGGAAACAAATGAAAATATAAACAAATGTGACTACATCAAACAAAAAAGTTTTTGCACAGCAAAGGAAACTACCAACTAAATGAAAAGACAGTCTATGAATGGGAAAAGATATTCACCAATGATACATCTGATAAGGGGTTAATATCCAAAATTTATAAAGGACTCATACATTTCACTACCAAAAAACTAAACAGTCTAATTAAAAACCTGGCAAAGGAACTGTATAGACATTTCTCCAAAGAGGACATACAGGTGGCCAATAGATACGGTATATAAAAAGATGCTCAATGTCATTAATCATAAGAGAAATGCAAATTAAAACCACAATAAGATATTACCTTATACCTTTCAGAATGGCTATCATCAATAAATCAATTGGGGGAAGCCGGGATGGCTCAGTGAGTTAAGCGCTCACTTTGCAGCGCCGGGGACCCAGGATCGAATCCCGGCCCCGGCCCATGCGGACCCATGTGCTGAACTGGGGAGTGCCCCCAGTTCAGTTCTCTCTCTGTCTCTGTATCTCTCTCTCTCTCTCTGTCAAAAACAATAAAAATAAATTAAAACAAACAAACAAATAAATAAATAAATTGATAGCAAGTGTTGGCAAGAATGTAGAGAAATGGAGCCCTTGTGCACTATTGGTGGGATTGCAAATTGGTGCAGCCATAATGGAAAATGGTTTGGAGGTCCCTTAAATTTTTAAAACTAGAATTACCTTATGACCCAACAATTCCACTCCTGGATATCCAAAACACTAATTTGAAAAGATGTATGTACTCCTATGTTCACTGCAGCACTATTTGTAATAGCCAAAGCATGGAAGCAACCCAAATGTCCATCAATAGATGATTGGGTCAAGGAGATGTGGTACAATATATAACAAAATACTACTTGGCCATAAGGAAGAATGAAATCTTACCATTTACGACAAGATAGATGAACTTATATAGCAATAGGCTAAGTGAAATAAGTCATACGGAGAATGACAAATACCATATGATCTCACTTATATGTGCAATGTAAAGAACAAAATAAATGAACAAAAACAGAAACAGACTCAAAGATAAAGAGAACAAATTGATGGTTGCTAGGGGAAGGGGTGGGGAACTGAGTGAAAAGGGTAAAGGGCATAAGAAATATAAATTGACAGCAGTTAATTAAAAAAAAAGAAATACAAATTGGCAGTTACAAAATAGTCATGGTTATGTAAAGTATAGCACAGAGATTATAGTCAATAATGTTGCAACAACAATATGTAGTATCAGGTGGGTACTATAGACTAGTTGGCAGGATCACTGCATAAATTATATGAATGTCTAACCATCATTCGATACACCTGAAACTAATAAAAAATAATATTGAATATCAACTGTAACTGAAAAAATAAATACATAATTTAAAAAACAATTTAAAAAACATGCTAAGTAATTTGGGCATTGTTCCTTCATTATAAAAAATGGGGAATGAGCAGTACAGATGTTTTAGGTGACTAGAAATATGTGTAGAGTAAACTGGGATGAACACTGGTTTCTAGCCCTATCACTAGTTTGGTGTCTTAGACTGGTTGACTATCCTTTCTGAACCTCACTATCCTCATTTGAAAAGTGGTGGTATGCTCCTGAATTTTTTGACAGTTAATGGTTAGAAAATGAATTTAAGTGGTTTTGGAATTGCTTTGTAACTTATGCATACTGTAGCTTTGCCCATTTTATCAGTTATCTCTTCTTCAAATTCCAAGTATGTTTCAGTGCAGGAAGAGTATCATATTCATTTTCATCTACTCAGCATATACCAAAGTTTCTAATTAAGAATATGGACCTGCAGAAGTTTGCTGAGTGAATTAATGAATGATTTTTTACTCTTTCAGTTCTACAATGCTTTCCCCTTTTTAGTGCATTATCTGCCAGGATGTCATAATGAATTATTTACAAATGTTGCAAAACAACGAAAATTTATTTTGGAGAAAGTGAAAGAACACCAAGAATCCCTGGATCTCAATAACCCACGAGACTTCATTGACTACTTCCTGATTAAAATGGAAAAGGTATGAATGACCCTGACTTGCTACTTCATCTTTGTAGATGATGTGACTCATGGATTAGCTTTGATCTTTCCATTAAAATTGGGATATTAAGACAAATGCTTCTACTTTGAGATGTATTAATTGCTTGTGCAAACCATATTGGGTGTCTTGAGATAATCCTAAATTCTCACAAAAAATGACTTAGAAGGTTTTATCATGTGAAAGCTGGTTCTTTATTTAGAAACAGATGGAAGCACACAACAAGTACATACACTTGGAAGATTAATGATAAACAACATATTATTGCTCATTAATTGCATTCCATGAATGGAAGATGTAACTTATGAGTGAACTCAGGAATGGATAGTAATTTAGAAAGGCTTACCTTTGGAAAGACAATAAGAAGTCTTCCCAGATGAGATAGGTTTAGAGGAAACTCTTTCTTAGATTAATGAAGATGATAAAATAAGTCTAAGTTATGATAACTACAGTGATCAAGTGTGTGTAAATTTTAAAGGGGATGTCTTGATTGTAGTTCAGGAACTGTTGTGGGTTTACTGACTGATGACATTGGGAACCGTGAAGCAGTTTATGGGTGAGTGGTTCTGGATGCTTGAATGAAATTTAGACATGATAAAATAGGTAATAGGTGTTAGAATTGACAGAGAGTAGAAGTGATGACTTGATAAATATTATATCTGAGAGAAATTATAGAGGAACTGATTGGCCCCTGTGGGTAAGAAAGTGAGGTATTAGACTGGATTTATTGGAAGTTTGTAACTCTAAATTTATTTTAATCATTGAAGGAATTCTAACAACTCATTTAACATTACCTTCAGCTATAGCATTCTCTAATGTCTGGCCTAATTTGCCAAATAAACAAATTAAGCAAATAATGATATTATATAGAGTTATTTTATGTTATTCCTAAGGCTCTTTCACTTATCAAACAATTCTAATATATCCTTGCTAGGAAAAGCACAATAAACTGTCTGAATTTAACATGGACAACCTCATTGCTACCATATGGGATGTGTTTTCTGCGGGAACAGAGACAACAAGCTCTACCCTAAGATATGGACTCCTGCTCCTGCTGAAGTATCCGGAGGTCACAGGTATGATCACATATCGGGTACGATGAAATTCAAGAAAAATTGGCAGTCAGCACTGATGACTATCCCACTCTTCACCTGCCTAAACACTGTACAAGAAAATTTTGCATCACTAATACCTATTCCTATCATTGGATGAATTAATTTCAAAATAGATTATAGTAGAAAAAAAGACCCCCTTCTCTCTGTCTCTCTCTGTGTCAAAAACAATAAAATAAATTAAAAAAAAAAGAAAAAGAAAGGGAAGCTGGGATGTCTCAGAGGGTTAAGTGCTCACTTTGCAGCCCCAGGGACTGAGCATTGAATCCCAGCCCCAGCCCCAGCCCCTGCAGACCCATATGCTGAACTGGGGTGTGCTTCCCATGTGGGAGGCCCCCAGCTCAGTTCCAGCCCTGCGCAGCCCTTACCCACCTGTGTGGAATGAAACCATGTTGAAAACTGATGACATACAACTATGGAGACTGCTCTGGGCCCTCCCCTTCTCTCTGTGTCTTTCTGTCTCTGTCTCTCTCTGTCTCTGTCAAAAACTATAAAATAAATATTAAAGAAAAAAGAAAAGTGAACCATTGGTTTGACCTCAGTAACATGTGGGTTGAAGCTCTGTACATTGGGCAAGCTCTCCAAGAAAGGCATTCTCTAAGAGAGCTCAGCTATTCTTAAGAAAAATTCATCAGTGACCCTTGGATAACACTGAGCCTTAAATGAGTAGTAAATGCCTCTCTGTGTGCTTTATGATATACTTGCTGCATCAAGAACTGCTGGAATCATAGAGACAATAAATAATAATAGATGTTCAAGAACACCTGATTTAAGGGTATTGAAGCTAGAAATTGGACCCACCTGGTGAGCATATAATGCAACACATAGACAATATAGTGTAGAATTGTACACCTGGAACCTATGTAATTTTTACCAACCAACGTCACCCCAATAAGTTTAACAATAAAAAAATATATATTTTAAAGAATAAAAAAAAAAAAAAGAAATAAAAAAAAAAGCTAGAAACTAGAACTAGAAAATCCAGAGAATTCAAGATGCATTTTAAAATAACAGTTAAATTGAACTCGTCTGAGTACACTAAAAAGTTGATTGCAGTTATTGAATCCTAGGATTTTAGTTTCTTTTATTTTAGGTAGACTTTCATCTGCTTTTTTTTTTTTTCTTTAAAGACCTCATTTTTTTTTAATATTATTATATTTTATTGTTAAATTTAATGGGGTGACATTGATTGGTAACAATTAGATAGTTTCCCGATGTACAACTCCACATCACATCACCCATGCATCGCATTATGTGCCCAGCTCCCAGAATCAGGTCCCCC